>CAUYQS010006805.1:0-37452 GCA_963574585.1 Otolemur crassicaudatus
CCTGTAGTCCCAGCTACTTGGGAGGCGGAGGCAGGAGACTCGCTTGAGCCCAGGAGTTGGAGGTTGCTGTGAGCTGTAATGCCACGGCACTCTACCCAGGGGGACAGCTTGAGGCTCTGTCTCAAAAAAAAAAAAAAGAAATTGCCTAACTTTCATGAGTCCACCCAATAGACGGCTCCACTGAGCTTCCACTATATACATGCCTACAAGTTTCACAGTGCTGGAAATGTACTTTTGAACAAGACAGGGGCACTACTGTTCTTCCTTTCTTTCATTCTAGTGCTCAAAACATAACATGAGTTCCTCGGTAAATAAACTAGACCAATAAGTGCTAAGAATATGACATAAGGACATTGTCATAGAGCGTGGCAGGGGTCAGTGATGGTGACCAGGAAAAGGCCTCTCTGAGGAAGAGACACTGGGTCAAGATTCACAAGATGAAAGGGGAACCTAGATAAAGATCTGGGGGAAGAGTGTGCCAAGGAGTGCTTTGTTTGTAATAATTTAAGGACTTAAATAATTTAAATACTGAATCATCAAGTTTAAAGTTGTTCTTAAACATATGTACGAACACATTAACAAAAGTACAAAATGTACGAAACAAATGTACAAAAGCATTGGCCTGAATTGTGGTATTTTCTGGAATAATATAATTATAGTTTTCTGTACCTAACTTGCATATAATTCTAGTATTCCTATGGGAGTGTACTATGCATAAGAAGGACAGCTATCTCACATGTCTCAGTAAAACATTTAAGGAATCACTGCTTAACTATGAAGCTTCCCTAAGCCTATGCATTTATGAATTGACACAGTGGCTGATGCCCTAGAATCTTTCTCTTTGTATTATTCACATTTCTCTTTGGAAATTTCCCTCCAGACAGAACAAACGGTAAGGTGATCATACATCCCCTAAGCCTTCCTGTCTTCCCAGAGATGGCCCATGTCCATTACGCAGGTGTCATTATTTACAGGGTCCCCTTTCGCTCTCTCAGGTGTCCTACGTTGGAGAAACACTGTACGGTCATTTTAAATGCCCCCTCATTAGACTTGGAGGGTAGAGGTTAATTCTAGTAGGTCTCTCTGGCATGCAAGCACACACAGGAGATTCTTTACCCTTGCACGCTCCCAGACAGTTTCCATCTGCCAGAAATTAACAACAATAAAGACTACAAGCAAATGGCACGCTTTATACTGAGCATCACACCGTCTCTGAGTGTCCCCAGCCTCCCTCGTCTCTCTCATTGACCTTGCCGGCGAGACAGCCTCTTGGTTTGATGATGCCTGACAGCAGGCACTGAGGACTCCTGACTTTTGCGATGCTACATTTACCTGTTCATTTCATTTAGCTTGATTTTATTCTTTGTTCCTTACCTAAAGTAACAAGCATGACGCTTTGGGCATGTGTTTACAGCTGAAGCAATCAATACTAGTTTCAAGTAACATGGCAAAGCCCCCAGACCTACTTCAGAGCTGTAAGCAGAAATTTTGAGTGGAATCAGGCGCGACCTTGTTCAGGAGCTACCATGTGCTGCTCATACACTGGTGTGATATGGAAATGTGGGCCTGGGGCGGGGATAAACGCATCCCTTTACGCTGATTAGATCGTTAAGATACAACGCATAATAGAAATGGTTAAAAACCACAAAAGGAATAGGAGAGAGCATAAAAGGTGAGAAAAACGATCTTTCAACAAAGGAACATTTTTGCTGGTTGGAAGGCACCTTTCCCTGCCCACACCTCTGCTTACCTGGCCTGCTCTGTGATCCATGCACAGTACTCCCACTCTGGGCATGATCTGCACTGAAACTCCCTCCCTGACTTATATCCCAGCCTCCAAGAAAGATCTAATTCTCCTTTCTGTCCATTTTCACAGCCCCAAGGGAATTCCTTTAGAAATTACCCTACACATTTTCCAGAATATTTTATTCACGTGTCTCTTTTTCAGATTTTAAGGTCCTTGAGAGGGGTCCATCTCAATAGTCTCTGTAGCATTCACTAGTCACTCAGTAACTGTCTCCTCCATTTAATTGAATCCTGCACATACCCAGGCATTTTAGGTCCTATTGTTCAGGAAAAGAATGAATAACTGGATGAAATATAGCACTATAATACGGCTGTTTTATTATATAGCTATTTCCAACCAGACAGACCAGCTCTACACCCTATATGAGAGATTCAATTTAGGGAAAACAATGAAAAATTGGAAAACTCATCTTGACAGTAAACATTGAGATGAATAAAGCACAGGGTGGGGTCTCTTCTTTCCCAGGCTGGTGTGTACGTGTGTACATACACTCGCTCACACAAAGCCCGGTAAAATCACTAGGCCGGAGCCCCATCCGGACAAAGAGGGAGTCAGAGGGCTTTTGCCACGAGCGCGCCAACCTCTGATTTGGCATACTATATAAAGGCAAGTTATTGCACATTCCTTGTTTCTGCATGTGGTGAGCCGGTGGCATCAGCGGAAGAAAGCTGAAGACAAACTGAAAAATACTCTTTCCACAGTTGTGAATTTCATCACTGCAAATTTTGTTTCCATTACTTCCATGAAATGAGAGTCACTCCTGGCTCCAAAAGAAAAAAAAAATGAAGAAAAATCCACATTCTCAAACTATAAAGCTGCCTCGTGAGTTATGTTTATCTTGCTTTTTAACAGATTTCAGAAAAGGCTAAGGACTTTACGTGTGAGACACGTAAAGGGGTGAAGCTCTTTGGCCCTGCCTGCACGAAGCCAGGTGTGGTGGCCTGCACATAGTAGGTGCTTCCTCAGTACTCATAAGAAAATAGACGAATTTCATGTACCAATGAATGAGTAAATGGTCAAATGCAACTCATCAGTGGCAGGGTTGTGGATTACACCTGAGTACTACGTATTTCCAGTTAAAGGCTCTTTCCACTGCACACTCTGACACTAATACTGGCTATAAATATCTTAAGAAAGGCATTTGTCTTTGTTCAGCTTCCAAAAAAATATTAAAATCTCTCCTCAAAAAGCTATTCTCAACTCTTCTGTTTATGTATCCCATTTAACACCTGGAAATGAGAGGGCTTAACTGAATCCACATCGTGTGGGACATCACAGCACCCTTCCAATGGGAAGAAAGTCTCCCGGTATTTATACACTGTTAATAGCACTGCTGCTCTCTCTGAGTCTTCCAAAGTCAGAACATGCCTCTGGCCAGTTTCTTTCAGCAAAGCTTCCCTTAGGCTGCAGTGATGCTTACGGATATTCCTCAAAATGTCAGAGGCCTCCTGTCAATCCTTGTCTGCTACTCATTATTCTGTTTCCTCTACCAGTGGCCCGAGCCTCAGGAAAACCTTCATGTTAACAACAGTCAGAATGAAATTTTCTTTCTGCGCCTGTGCAGGGCCACATGCACGTATGTGTCAGCCAATACAGGTTAAAACTCACCAGAGCCCAGAATGCATTCCAAGAGAAAAAAAGAAAAAAAAAACCCACAGTGGAATAAATTGGCCAACAAAGATGAAAGTGAATAGCGTTCCTTATAGAACATATTCAACATAGGCATTCAAAGACTCTAAGTTTGTGGCCTGGTGTGCTGGATCTACAAAGTTAAAAAAAAGTTACTAAATACACGTGTGCACACAGGTGGTCTTCATTTGGCATAGTTCTGCTATGCATGAGTTTCATTGGTCATGGATCAGTTAAGACTCCAGTCTCCTAACATCAGGGCTTACCTTCTGTTTTTTGTGCTATATTCACTGTGAGTATTTGCATGAGGCACAAACTTGGCTGCAGCCCACATTCACTACATAAATTACAGACGCACGTCATGATCACTGATTGATCTCCTGGTTCTTCAAAGACTATCAGTAATGGTCACTGAGAATCCGTTACTCAGTTCACACGTGGACAGCTGAGCAGGCAAGGTGTTGCCTCTTTGTCTCCCAGTGATGAACCCATGTGACGTTTCACAAAACTGGATCATCTAAAGGGGGAATTGCCCAACAAAGAAATGAAAAATGAAAATGCTGAAAGTGTAATTGAAGTGGCACATAATTAAACATACAGAAGAAATAACTGATAGTGAAAATACTGAGAATACTGCTAGAAAGTTTTTTCATTTTCCAAAAATCCAAATTTTATTCCTCATTTATAAGCATTCACATATCCGTCTTGTATACCAGCAGAGAGGCATGTTGCTTTCCTGATTTATATCACATCAATGTCAGTGGGATCATGAGCTCATGATTTTCAGACACACATATCAATGCGGCGGAAGGAGGCCTGGGAGCAAACTCTCAGGGCCTTGAAAAGCCACTTGGAATAGAGTCCTGTTCCTCACTTCTTGAGCCAGTGCTCTTAAAATGATGACTTTAATGCAGTTAAAAGCATCGCTTGCTATAGCAATCATGAAAAAGCTTTTCTTCTAACTTTGCTTTGAAAGATCTATGAGCCTATATTCCCCTGGAATTGTAGCTCCTCTCTGCTGCATTCCACCTATAATGCTCACAGCAGAGAGGTCATGAATAGAACTCAAGTGACAAGCATTCCACTGTTAATTTTCCCCCCAGAGAGCAATACAATGAAGTAGAAATACGATACAATAAGATGACTAGCATCCTCCTCATTCTAAGGGGAAAGTAGGGACACAAAAAAACAAAACACAGTATCTCCTACGTACAAAGAGTAAGCAATTCTTGAGATTTTATTAATTATGCTGCGGGTCCAAGATTCAGAGTGGATGATGAACCATACACAGAGCTATTTTTTAATGGAAAGTTTTCTTTTGTTATTTCAAAAAACATTTTTGCATTCTCCTTACAAAAATAAAACATGTTCAGAAAAGAAAAGGTGGATAATATAAAAAAAAAAAAAGGTAAGAAGTACAGTGAAAAGGATATATCGGTTTTAAAGTAGAGGCTTTTAGGCTTTTCTTCAGGGACATGTTCCATAAAGTTAGTGAATACAGCCTCACACTCTACCTGTTTTTCTATAGTTGAATTTTTCTATCAGTCCCCATGGTGAACACCTACAGATATTTATAGCATACTGACCATCTGGATAAAAATCATAAGCTGGTTTACACAGTTATCAATTCATTCAGGAAAAAAAAAATCACCTAATGTCATGACCTTCTTGTAGAAAAAAATCAGTGTGAATTCATTATCTTAGAAAGAAATGTGTTTTTCATCTTTGTTATTACTTAAACTGCAAAACTGCAGGTGCACCATGGCTACTATCAACACTATTTTGCAAGAGTCTCTGGAGTTTTGTTGATTTCCTGTTTTGGGGGGGGTGCAAAAAAGAATCTCCATGAGTTTAGAACTTCCATTAACTGCAGGTCACAAGTAGGTGCCCCAACATATCAAAAAAGAAAACAAAAATCCTACTTAAAGGAGATAAGACTGATAATTTAAAGACTAAATAAGACTGGTAACAATGACACGGTCACTTTTTATTTTTGCCTGAGGTTTAAATTTGGAAGAGAAATTTACCCTCTTCTGTCAGGTTTCAAAGAAAAAAGTTGGATTTGGAAAGTTTTGCTTTTTAGATATATGACTTAAGTAAACTGAGCATTGAAGAAAGTACACATAGTCATGATTGCTCCCCTGCAAAAAACGTGCTGAGATATTAAAGCATCCACTAACATATCGCCATTCCATCATGTCTCTCTTAGCGCTGCACTTTTCTATGTTAACCTCAAGTCTTCTAGGACTAAAGTAAAACAAACAAAAGATCTTTGATAAATTGCAGACTGCAGATAGGGCTCTAGGTACAATGGGGTAGTAATCTGGGTTGTGAGAAAAAGTTTATGGCATTATATAAATGCTTTCCCACTAATCATTAAGGAACAGAAAAATTTGTGTACTTGTATCTATCTAACCAAATAGTGTAAGAACCAGATTATGCTGCAGTAACAAACAAGTCCAAAATGGTAGGTGACAATGAAGGTTGATTTTTATCTACTGTGCATAGGCTGGAGATTTTGTTTACATTGCCATGGTTTCTCACCGCAGGGGTGAGGCTGACGGAATGGACACTGTCTGAAAATTGCTGGTAGACTTAGAAAAAGAAAAAAATAAGAGCTCTGGGAGTTTTGGATAAACACTTAAATGCTTGGCCTGGAAAGCCACTCCCTTTCAAGGTTCATTGGCTGGAAATGATCACATGACCCCATTCAATACAGGAAGTTTTTAATTATTATAGGTATATAACAGTTGTATATCTTCACAGGGTATCTGGGATGATAGAATGAACTATATTTGATAATACAACAAAGTGAACTTTGTCTTTTGCTGAAATTTTCAGGAACAAAATTATCTGTGTTCTCTGAACAAAAAAATGATGCCAAATCAGAGATCAGGGCATGATTTTGTTGAGAAAGGAGTCATTAATTTTTTTTCTTCTTTATAATGACATATATGGATAATTTGTGTGCCCTACGGAGGCAGGGTTCATTATTTCTCTACTGAAAAGTTAGGGTCTCAGTATGGGTCAGTCCCAACTGTTTGCATGAAAATCTGTATCTGGCATCATGGGATGATTCTACTACTGTGCACAAGCAAATTCAAAGAGAAAACTTCCCTCATTCATTTCTATATCTACTTCCACATCCCTATTCTGCCACATAACCATCTCTTTCCCTCTAAGCAAGAGAGCAACGATCCTTGAGTATCATTTCTTCTCTGGGCATAGTCCGGGCCATAGCAGGATCATTTCTCTATCAACCCCAACAATAACTGTTTCTTATTTTCCTTTTCTTAACGACTCACCTTGAGAGGAGGTGTCTCTTTCAATCTGTCTGGTGCTGACAGGTTAATAACTGAAATCTGACAAATGCTAGAAGAGATAGAGGTGCTACCCATGACTGGAAATGCATCTTTTTTTGCTACTAGCCTTTCTTCATTCTCATCCACCAGCTACCTCCATCTGGACAACTTTAGAAAATGTTCTTACAAATGATTTTCTATGTATACTTTTTGGGTGTATACCTCCAAAGAGAAAGCCCATGATTCTAAGAAATATGACAAATCTCCTTCAGGGACAGCTAATGAACATTTCTTTAAAATTATCTAAAATCCAGATCATGTCCACATGTTCACTCATTTTACCAGCTTAGCGATGAAACACGAACATACTCTGATAACCAATATTACTCTTATTTTTGCAATTAACTTCAAAGGTAAGATGCTGTGTGCCCTGCTTCTATCTTAGTACTTCCTTCTATGTAGACAACATCATAGGCAAAAGAACAATTATTTATATATTCAGATCTATTATGATCTACTATTTCTTTAGGAAATAGTGAGGAGGGGATATGTAGGGTAAAGTAGCGACTATAGGAGAAACCTGGGTAACCCTTCCTAACACTTGTGGGTGCTTTCTGAAAAAAATATGACTAGAATGTAAGCTCTAGGAGAGGAGCCATATTTGGCTTATTTCTGAATTTGTGTCCAGTGTTTGGAATGATGCCTAGAACCCCAAAGATTTTTTGACTGAATAAATATCAGAATCTGCCACTAGACAACGGTATGTAAATTATTACTGAAACCAACTTGTTTATATTCTCCAGTAAGGATTTTCACCAGGTGTGGTGGGGTTGGAAGTTGCAGAAATGTTTGCAAGTTCATGGAGAAGAAGGAAGACAGAGGATAACAAAGCTTAGGAATCAGTATGGTCTCCAATTCTTAATCTTTTATCAACCGTTATGTTTTCACTTCGTTCTATCTTTTGCTGTCTTAACCAAATACAAGCAAAGGGATGCTGGAGTGACAGTGAAGTCTCCCTAAACTTCTGTAACTATTTCTCTGGTATCTTCAGCCTAATGTTCATTTAAAGACCCTTCACACATCAGAGAAGCACCATCATTAAGGGGGGAAATAAGCGAGGATTACTCCATCAGTGATAGAAATAATATTCTCTCCAGAAACGAGGCTGGCTTCCTTGATTTTAAAATGATGCATCCATTCACTGTGTTTGGAACTGGAGCCAAACCTCATATCTCCCCTGCCTCATAGGAGTCTTGAACTTACAAACAATACCTGAGCCAGAGCTTTATGACTATAGCATATGCATAATGGAGTCAGCCCGGCAGAACAAAATGCTACAGTAATTTTGCGTCCATTACAGCCTAGATATGTAAGCTGTGAAATAGAAAGGCTGTGCAAGAGAGAGTTAGAGGTCTGCCGATGTCCCTGTAATGAACTCCCACAAAGAAAATCTCTCCCCTGTGCCTCCATCCATTAGCCAGCTGCACCACTTCTACTGTAACAGAGGACCACCTTTGTCATTCCATGCAGCCCCAAGGGATGAGCTGGGCAGTCGTTCCTTCTCCACTGAGGCTTAGATTCTGAGGAGGGTGTGCCAAGTTATTCAAGAAGAGCAGGTTCTAAGAATTGTGTTCCCACAGCACTTGAATTTTGTGCTACTAGAATAGTGTTTGGAAGCATCAGTTTGGTCAATAGATAGCCCTTCCTTCAAATGCTAAATCTATCAGTTGTGATCTGAGTGACCCGGAATAAATTCCCCATCCTCTCCAGCCTTTCATTTCCATGGGTACATAAAGGGCACAGTAATAAATCTCATATAGGTTTACTATACATAGATGGCATGAAAAGTACTTGCTCTGACACTTAGTAAGCGCTCAAAAAGGGGTGGTCATTGTTAGTACTAGTAAGAACAGTGCACATGGTAGTCTATTGAGAAACAAAATACAGAATAGCGTCTAGTAAAACAAATCTAATGAAAAGACTCATCATATTTGCAAGAAGATCACATCCTTATGTGCTTTCTTTGGCTCAGGCAGAAAGCACCAGATTAGTATTAGTATTTTCTTTAAATAATAATAGACTGTGTTCAAGAAGGTGCATTTTCTTTCATTGGAATAAAGGGATATATTTCTCCCTGGCCAATCAAAATGCTAAATAATCTCATATGGGTTGGAAAGTTTCTGTTTTGATTTTCCTGAATCTGTAAATTCTTCAAATTGCTGCCAGAGTGGTATTTCTGAACCATACATCTGACTTAATACTTTGCCAAAGAATTATAGAATCATTTTTTAGTATTTGTATCAGTTATGATGGTCGAAGAGGTAGAAACACACTTTGTCAAATAATTACCTCTCATGGAAATAAAGAAATCTCTTACTGTAAGGATCCGTTTAGTTGGGGCACATTAAATTTAAGATGCTGATGGATCATTCTGTTGATATTTATGAGAGTTGGAAATCCAGGCCAGACGCAGAGTTATGTCACATTTAAAGATAATACCTGTGGGAGCCATTTCCAGAGACATGAGAATTGAAACCCTGTGCACGTCCAAGGTCAACAAAAAAGAAATACAGGTTAAAGAAAAGATGAAGACACTTGTCTTGGAGAATGACTACATTCAGAGCACGTGTTTCTCAGTCTTGGCACTGCTCACATTTGGAGATGAGGAACTCTTTGTTTGGAGAGCTGCCTGTGTATTGTTGGCTGTTCAGCAGCCTCTCTGGCCTTACTAGATAACAGTAGCAGCTAAAACCCTCCTGTTCCCCCTTCCCCATTATTTGTGATGATTAGAAACATATACAGATATTGTCACGTGTTCTCTGGGTGGAACAACATTGCCCTAATAGAGAACCACTAGGTGCTTTGGGGGAAAGGAGTAGAAGAAAGTAGAAAATGTGACTCAAAATGACAATGGGAATCGAGAACAGGAAACCATGGTATCACGAATGTCAACAAAAGCACTCAAGAAGAGACTAATGAAGATGGGACTCCTGAATTGTGATCCCCAAACCAGTAGCATGGACATTAACTGTGGAAACTTATTACCAGGGCAAATTCTCAGTCCTCACACAGTCCTACTGAATTAGGAACTTTGGGTATGGTGCCCAGAAATCTGTTTTTAACAAGCTCCCCCCACTCCCCAGGGATTCTGATACACAATAAAGTTTGAGATCCATGGATCAAGAGTGTCAAAAGTTGTACATAAGTCAAAAAAGATGAGTTTAGGAAAAGTTCAGTGAATGTGATCACTGCAATATGAATTGTAGCATTTGGGGGACCACTTTTAGTCGTGATGTGTGGGGGGATATTGGCATGTGTTCCAGAAAGTGGGCAGTGTGGAGGTGAAGGCAGATAATGATGACTATTTTTCAAACAAGTTAGTCTTGATGTGAAGAGAGAAAATATAGCAAGTCTATGTCTTTGTATTAGAGAGAGAATTTTTGATTTACTTTAGGATAAAGGAGATAATCCATTTCATGGTCGGGGAGAAGAAGTTGAAGGAGATGGAGAGACTAAAGACAAAAAGTTTGTCTTTGGGGCTAACTGATGGAGGGGAGCTGTTGGAGTGGCAGTGGGCTGTTCTGCTTTTCTTACTATTTCCTCCTGTAACTGGGACATTCAAACTATCCAATGAACAATAATGCTTCAAGTTAGACTGGCCTGGCATTCTACTTCTGGATTTGATACAAACGTTAAATCATTCCAAAATATAGAACTTCCTTCTGGTCAACATAGGTGATGTCTTGGTCTACTACAATGATTCTCAACTAGAGATGATTCTGGACTTCGTGGGGACATTTGGCCATGTCTGGAGATGTTTTTCATTTCACAAGGTGGGAGAGGAGTGCTACAGGCATCTACATACATAGTGGACAAAAGTCACCCTACAATGTGCAGAATAGCTCCACACAACAAGTAATTATTTCACACAAAATAGTGATAGTTCTGTGGTTGAAAAGCCCTGATCTAGTGGAAATGACTCCTTTATCACTCCACTGTACCATATGAATTTTACCTAACCATGCCTAGCCTCTCCAGGTGGGAAATTTATCTCTCAACTTAAACTTGTTCCTAAACTTTGTCAACTGCTTCTCTACTACAAAGAAGTGCCCACCTAGTTTGGCTGTAAATTCTATGGCATTTCAGCTCCACAAATTTACTTTTAACTCGAACACTGCCTATTTTGGTCTTCTATAGGGTCCTTAGGCTAAGAGGTATGCATGCGACTTACAGTTGCTCTTCTTGTATTCACTTACAGTCAATAGGATGTGTTTATTCAGAAAGCAAACTTTACAGAGTCCACAGGGCAGCCTGGCTTTTTTCGAGGTACTGCACTTCACATTGTTTAAATTCTAAACTCACAGACACGTACAAACAATACTTCTGAAAGTGCTTATTTCTCTTTTCTATGTACACACAGTCTGTTGAATAAGTCAACAAAGATGCCAGTTCTTTACGTTAATCCTGTGTCCTAGTTTACTCATTCAAGTTTCAAGAATCCAGACACATAACAGAGAACTCTGCCAACAATTACAGAAGGAAGGAACAGACAAGGGTCTATTTGTTTGCAAGATCTATTGTCCATGATATTGCTGCCAGCCGGCCTTCAAAGCTGATGTATAACTGAATGCAAAATGCATCCTTCTCTCCTTCTCTCCCAGTCCACTCCTACATGCTGGAATCCTCGTAACTGCAAGGTGACAAGGAAGATAAAATAAATGGGAGAAAGTAAGGAGCTGAAAGAAAAAGAGGCCTACAGCTTCAGAAAGAAGAGCTAGTTCTGCAAAGGGTTACTTTTTAAACATTTTCTCCTAGAACATGTAAGATTAATGGTTATGCGTAGGAAGAGAGAATCTGTTGGTATTTTAGTCATGTTTATGTACTCAGCGTATTTTTTAAAAATAAAATGATAAAATACCATAATTAAATGATTACTCAGAAATGGACTATATTAGGTTTTGTGGCTATTGCTTAAAAAGGACTATAACTTCTTTAGGCTTTTGGTTTTGAAAGTTTTGAGCAGATAACTTAGTCACCATCCGTACCCTGGATTCATTTTCCATTAAGAGCAGAGTATTGAGAACCGTAGATTAACTTTTAGGTGTCTGTGAACTTCACAAAATTAACTTTTAGGTGTCTGTGAACTTCACAAAATGATTCCAATAACTACCCATTTTTGCAAGTCTCCTAATTACACGAGAAATTATCCAGTCATTTTCCGTTAGCTTAATGCTTATTAATCAACTTTAAGCAGGGAGGGTAAGTATAGAATTTGGGGCCTGGTCTTTAGCAGCCAGCGGGGGAGGGGGTGTGGGAAACAGAAGGACCCAGATGAAAGATAGTAATTAATTAACGGAATTTCGTGCGGAGAGTGAATATTTGAGACTTTAATTCATGACTTTCTGAGGGCTTCACAAAGGTTAACTGAGCAGCAGTCAACTGACCTTCCAGAAACAAACTGCCTACACTCACATCCGAGCTTCCTTCTCCCTTTCTTTATACTTCGTCTTCCTCCATTATTCCAGAGCTAAGGGTTTTCACCCTGCCATATCCTTCCTCCCTTTTCCCTTCTCCATTCTCAATTCCTTACACCACTTTTTGAACATAATTTCCGATTTATAGAAGAGTTGTAAAAATAGCACAGAGTTCCCAGATATCTTTCCCTGCCCTTCCCTTTATATTAACATTTACAAAATTACAGAAGAATGATCTAGGCAAGGGAGTTGACTTTAACACAATCCTGTTCAGTAAACTTCAGCCCATATCACTTGTCATCAGAACAACGAATGTCCAACTCGTTCATCCATTTAGAAAATATTTATTAAGTTCCTACTATATGCTATGTACCATTCTAAGGACTGAGAACTAATCTAAAGGGGCCAGAGTGACATTGATATATCCATGGAAATCACATTTTAGCTGGAAAAAGACAGTTCCATTCATTCTAAAGGCATAATTATGACTACCCATCATTTTAGATGATGCAGAACTAGATCCAGAAGGCACGGAAGACAGTACAATGTGAAGGTTGGCCCACGCTGTGAGTCCACCATGATCTTTTCTAATCTTTCTCATCTGAGAAACCTAAAATGTTCTTTCTAGTTCCCTACGGAGCACACAACGTGTCTTAACACTCACCTGTGTTTGTGTTATGAAAATGGAAGTTTTATAATATTTTAGATATTCATTGTTACTTTCCAGAATTTCTCTATCCATTGCAGAAGAACTGGGTAAATTAAAGTAACATTATGTAAATAATTGTCTACTGCAAGTATAATAGTCTTTGAATCTACCCACAAACAGAATGACACGTGAAATAAGGGTAAGACATTTTTTTCCCCACATATCTTATGAGCCACGTTGCCTGAGTTTCAGTAGCTTTTCATATCACATGTTTTATTTTAAAAAAGAAACACAGTCTTACAGAGATTTGGCTAGAGTGCTTTTGTGTAGGCACTGGAAATGTGAGATAATGCTTATTTTCAAGGTCAAGTTAGCACTTGCATGATGAATGAAACTTGTTAACATCTCTATTATAATATTCTCCCTAAATTCTCCTGATAAGAAACTGAAGCTACATGATTAAATATTAAAAAAAATATTGAGTGTAATTGCTGAAATGATCACCTATAAAATACATAATGTGTGAAAAAGAGACAGAAAAATAAATTATTAATGTAGGACTCTAAGGCCAAGGAGATCTTAGGCCAGATAGAGCATGGAATTGCTCAATCTCCACAAGCCTGGGGAAAAAAAATCTATTTAAATATTCACTTTTCATATATGACATTTAACATGAGTGTTAACTGATATTGTGGTCCTAGGTTACTACTTGCCAAGTCTAACTTTTCTGCCTCTGCTGAAGATTTTTCCTTTGTTCATCCAGTGCTTTTGGAGAAAATGATTCCCTGAGTTTCCTTATTAGAATATAAGTGAAGAACTATATCAGATAGAATTCTTTATTTCTTAGAAGTCTGACTAATGAATCATCACTGGGAGACTGACAATATTATTTCTTATCTACAAACATCATAGCAACCCCCAATTCAGTTTAAATCTACCCATAGACGGACACCCCATGAGGCTTAGCCAAAGCTATTAGCCAGTCTACACTCTCATTAATACACAACATAAAGATACTGGGAAAAAAGTGACCAATGAGAAAAAGTCAATTAAAATCAATGGAGCATTCATCAAATATCTATTATATGAAAGATGAATGTCCTAAGGCACTGAAATAGTATGTTCTATCTGAAAAGATATTGTCATGTCGTTTATCCTAAAGGGCAGCTAATCTTTTTAATTTTTATCTTGTTTTAATTTTTAATCATTATGGATACATAATAGTATACAGTACTGTACTACACACAGTACATTTATAGGGTATATTTGGTGCATTGATACAGGCATATAATGTTTACTAAGCAATTTCTGAAAGTAATAACAAGGGACATGGGGTCAATGGTGTCAGTATTAAAAACTTAGAGATGTAGTCGGAGTTTTCATTTTCTCTAACAATGATGCTACTTTAGAACTTCTATCCAAGTTGTCTCCTAGTTTTCTGGCAGCAGAGTAAAGAATTTAATACTCTAACGTCTCCTTCCCTAAACCTCTATCGCAAATTACCTCCCCTTCCTCAAACTAGAAAATAAAAAAACGTCTTTCTCCTTTTAAGTGATTTTGGAGACTGGGTGTATTGTTATGCTGTATTAAACTGGGAAAAGAGAACTGATTCATCTTGGGGAAAACGTTATTCCATTTGTTGCCATTCAGAAAATACGGTATATTGCACTGTGATTATGGTGGATGTGGAAACAGTTTAAAATTGCCATTTATTAGTTTTGATTTCAAGTTTCAAGTTTCCGACAGGCCTTCTTAATGTTTAAAACGATAAGAGAAACTCTGTCCTTCACAGCCGTTACAGGGTAACCTTTCAGTTTGATGTCCCATGTCCCTGGCTAATGTATGTTTCTCTACTGAGCACTTTACTACAGCGGTCAGGTAGCAAAGTCCAAAACTAGTGCGGACAATTTTTTCATGTGTGCCAAAAGTCGGGATGACGATATATATTCTTGAAGTTCTGAAAACATCTACTGATGTTGAATTTGCAACAGACTATTTTCATTCTAAGAAAAAGAGAATTGGCCTGTCTATAATTTCATAAGTCTTCCTACAAAGTACTGTTTTCAAAAATGGCTCGAGAAAAAAATGATTAAGGTTTTCTAAAAATCAATCTTGAAAATATAGGGCTACCTTCAACTGCCACCTAACCCGGGCCCCCGCTTTGATAGGCTTACAGGGACATTCTGTCCTTACACACGTTAGCAAACACACACATTCACTCACAATACAGTGACACACACACACTCTCCCTTCCATATTCACAATTCTATCACCTCAGATGCAGTTCCCAAGCTGGCCTCCCACCACTATGAAAATTAAAGTGTGATTTTGTTTACAGTATAGGGAGAAGATGTCATCGATTCTTCATAATTTCCTTTGACACATTCATTTTGGTCCTGATGAAAGCAAAATATATATTAGGCTCCAGGTACGATTTAATCTTTTTATCCTTATTAGGACGTCCAAATCAAATAAAATACAAATGCTAATCTAAAACATAGCTCAGTTTCTATCTCAGTCTTCCTCATCCTGTTAAATGCTACCATCACCTACTCAGCCTCTCATGTCAAAAAGTAGGGAGGGATCTTCAATTTGTGAATCCCCTCGCTGTCTCCTTATCCATGAACCACTGGTAGATTTCACTAGAATTATCCCCAACATATATACAACATATCCACTTATCACTAACCCTCCTATTTAAATCTTCCTAAATAACTTTTTCTCCTCCCAGCTCATCTCCCCACAAAGCATTCTTCATATAATAGGTAGAGTACCCTTCCGAAATAGAAATCAAATAATGCCATCCCCCAGTTAAAACCCATCCATGGTTCCCATTGCTTTTAGAATTCTACCTTAATTGCTTATCCTGGCCTTCAATGCCCTCAAGAGCCTGGCCAGCTGCCTCACCAGTTTTGTCACCACACGTTCACCACTCAAAGCCTGTATCCTCACCATATGGCCAGCCGCTTCTCAGCCTTCATGTCCTAACTTCAGTGTCCTCGGAAAATACTACACTATATAAAGTTGCCTCCTCCAAACCAGTTCTCACCTATCAAGCCTCCTCTTGATTATCTCTGTATTGCTGGTGACAATCTACAACTATTTTATTTGCATTTTGTGTGTACTATATATTGCTAGACTACCATGAAAATGTAAGTTCCTTGAAGTTAGGGACATGGTCTGATTTTTCACTTCCGTATCATCTATACCTAGGACAGTGACTATCTCATAATAAGACCTTAGATACACTGCAGGTAAAAGCAGGGGGGGAAATGAATTGAATACAGTGAATAAATCCACTCTCTTGGCATGTTAAGCTTAGGAAATCACCCACGTACTACATTTAGGAAGGTGGTGTCTCTGCTTTCTGCTCTCTCAAGTTCTCCGCAGCCCTAGTAGTAAAATAAGAGCATTGTACTCATGACTTTCACAGTGTATTGTAGCTAAGGAGGTCTGTTAGGTCTAGCAGAATAATACAAAATATTACTCCCATAGTTCAGGATGCAGTACAGGGTTGGTTATTCTCCTTTCTCTCTCATTAGCATATATTTACTTTGCTTCTGATATCTAAACATGGAAGCCATCTATGTATCTATCAATAAATCATTGAGTTTTAGCTCTATGAACCTACTTTCCTATACTGTTTTATCACAAGTTAGATAATAAAATCTTAGACAGAAGGACTCATTTTTATTTGGGAACAAATATAAAAATACAATCAACTAATGATGTTTATTACAAGAATTCACTCCTATATACCTTTGTTGGAAATCCCTGGTTCTTATAAATACTGAAATTCTATGTAGCAAATTTTATAAGCCTTTCAATTGTCTTATTTAAAACCATGTTCTATATGGTGAATTACTAAGCATGCTCAATTATGGCAAATTTTATATGATATTCCAAAACTTAATGGAAATATCAGAAAGATACAAAATATTTTAAAATTTGTTCATTTTAATCATAGGATGTGTTTAGAGAAAGGTAAAGTGAAGCAATCATGTGGCAGGATCAAATGAAATGTACTTTGGTCTGGTTCAAATATATTCTTTTTTTTTTTTTTTTTTTTGAGACAGGGTCTTACTATGTCGCCCTGAGTAAAGTGCTGTGGTGTCACAGCTCACAGCAACCTCCAACTCTTGGGCTCAAGCAATTCTCTTGCCTTAGCCTCCCAAGTAGTTAGGACTACAGGCACCCACCACAATGCCCAGCTGTTTTTTTGTTGCAGTTGTCATTGTTGTTTTAACTGGCCCAGGCCAGGCTTCAATCTGCTAGCCTCGGTGTACGTGGATGGCGCCCTACTCACTGAGCTCCAAGCGCTGCTTCAAATATACTCTTATTTATTATTAGTTTGATTTTTTTTTTTTTGCTTGTGTTTTGGGTTTTGGTTTTCTTCTCTTTCTCTATTATACTTAACTTTTTAATTCGTAGAAATGCAGAATTCCTATTTAGTATGAAAGATACAGAAATAAAAGAAAAAGAAGCACATTTAAAAAATCTGGGCTTGGGTATATAAGCAGTTCTAATGGCTTCTTTTTCACTCCACTGAAAGGAAGAAATATCCTCAAGGCAAATTATCTATACTGCCCCAAATACTATACTATCTACTTCTTGAATTGAGTTTCACTCTAAGCTGCCTCTCCTTACCCAATTGCTTACAGAAGGTTGGGACTATTTTGTTGGAAGATTATAAACTGACATCATGACATTCTCAGATGCCCAAGTAGAGACAATAAGCCTGAAATGAACCAACCTGAAGGCCATAGGAAAAGAACCTGCTACCACAGTGAAAGGGAAGAAAAAGGAGTAGAGGATACAAAAGGAAGAGGCTAATTCAAAATGCTAAGCAGAATAGTCTCATGCCCTCTGTCGTACCCGGTGTGTGCTAGTTATTGGGCCGACAGTAGTGATCAAGACAGAACTGACCCCCTTGTCTGGGGGGTGTTTATGATCTAATAGGTTACAAAGAGAATAGGCAGGAAAACAGTAGTTACAGTAATAATGATAATCATTCAGAAGACGAAAAGCCAAACTAAATCAATGAACATACATATTATCACCAGGAGTTGATAACTAGTAACTAACTTGAAATCCCTACACTCTCACCATTGTGGATCTGTCTTCTCACCGCTTACTTCTGACACTCACTCAGGTGCCAATTATAACTGGAATCCTGTGGTTCTCCACATCTCTCTGATGCAGCCTTTTCTGTTCAATACTTAAGTAGCCTTTTAGCAAACCTCTCTCAATACTTTAGAGAGTCTTATGTTTGCCCAGCTCTGCCTGACACCAGGAGGAGACATGGAGAAATCCTTCCGAAAGTGGATAGATTTTAAAGAAGCCCGTTTTAAAACAACCTTATTAATCAGGTGAAACTCAGAGGATTCAGGAGAGTTAAGTGAATGATTGATAAGACTCCAAGAAAATAAATGTGCTAATATGTTTTGGGATGGCTACTGTTTTAATGACCTTTCTTTAGTACAGATACAGAGTGTAAAAAAAAAAAAAAAGCAAGACAGGTATAGTATGTTAAAAAAAAGAAGGCAGGGCATCATTTGAAAAATAAATGTCCCATGTGTGGCTAAACTGATGGTGGCCACATGAGATATCTCATGTTTGGCTCAGCTGATCTCATTGGCTGGAGATGGTTTACAAAGATAATATCATACTTGTGCATAGAGATTAAAATGTTAGTCATCAATCAAAGTGATGCTACTGATCTGTGGATTATTCTTTATGACAGTGGCATATCTGTGCCATGATCAAGTCACTCTTTTCATCCAGTTTTCATTATAATTAAAAGCACATCCCTAAAAACTGCCTATCTGGGATTAAATAAAAGGTCCTAGAATTGTGGTCACAAGGCAAGCCAGATCACTTAAATATGAAATAAACCACCATTTCAGTCCTGACATATGCTGGTCAAATTAGCACCTGGGCCCAGACATGAAGCACCAGGAACACTTTTGAAATATTCCCTACAACGAAGAAGTGCTGGCATAATAAAACCCTGATGAATGGATCGCCCAGTTCACGAAAACATAGCTTTGAAATGCTGAGTGCAGAAAATGCTAGAGGCTTACCCAAGAAAAAATAAAACCCAATCAGATGATTAAAGTTAAAAAAAAAAAAACGGAAAAATTAAGATGTGATAACTACGGGGTGAATTTCCTTTCAGTAACAAATAGAAAAGTGATGAATAAATATTCTGAACTCCACACCGGCAGGTAAAAGAGAGAAATGGCCATCTAAGGAGAAGTCGTCATGTGAAGTCCATTGCTTCAGCATTGGTATCAATGAATGAGATAGTTCAGACACTAAGAGAGAGGGCTGCCTAGTTTTCTTCTTGTATTTTCTGTACAGTCTGACCCAGAGAATAAATTAAAAATTCCATCTTCCTTTTAGAGGTCAAAAAGTTTGAAGAAAAGACTTCAAAATTTACCAAACTATAACGCTTATTGAAGACAGGACATGTACTGGAGTCCACGGTGGTGTGGGGAGATATTCCTGTGTCCTGCCTGTTCTGCTACACATTCACTATATCCCGTATCCACACTTGGAACTGCATTCACTCACTCATTCATCCATCCATCTGTGTATCCCTACACTCTACAAACTGTACTGCTCACCCATGCCAGGCTCACTCCATAAAAGGTCGTATCTTTCATTGTCAGGTTTGTCCATTATGCTAGAGGATAGGGAAACGTGGGGATCGCTCCTGCTGATATGGAGCTTCTATTTTAATAGGGCAAGAAACTAATTAAAACCCAAACCATTCAACACATTCAGTAAGTGTTACAGTGTAAAAGGAGCATGAGAATTTGTTCTGCTGTGAGATCGTAGGTGGCTGAGGTGAGGCTAAGACTAAAATCCAAGCCTCCATTCTTCCCACTACAATGTGCTATGGAGAGAAATGGGGGTGGGGGGGGTTGGGGATTCTTGAGAAAGAATGGGGATGGTGTGGCCCATGCGAGGACTTCCCAGGCTACTAAGACTAGATAGAGTGGCTACAGCAATGCAGCAAGTTGATGGGAGGGGCTTCAAAAGAGGAATGTTAGTGGAATGGAGGGGATGTGGTTGCTCAGATTTTATGATCATCACTTGATTGATTGAGGGTCGAAGGGAATGAGAAAGAAGAGTATTGAGTGTAAGACAGTTTCTTGTCTGAGTAATGGTTTGAGAAGGCTGCCATGCCCCAAGATGAATTAGGGACAAGAACAACATATTCTGGAGAGGAGATAATGAGTTTGGTTTTAGCTGCTTTGAGTTTTAAGTGCCTGGTGGACGATGTCCAGCAGACAATTGTAAATTTTGGTCTGGAGTTCAGGAGGGAAGTCGGGGTAAGAGATCCACTTGTGCTTGCTTCATCAACGTGGTAGTACAGCCAGTGACCTTTCTCGAAGCACAAATCTCATTTCTGTCATTCCATTGCCTAATTCTCTGCAACCATTACATGGGGCTATTCGGGGAAAAAGACCTACATTCTTAACATGACCTTCAAGGCATTTTTGCTCTGGCCCTGCCTATGTCTCTAGCCTCAGCCTGAGGTCTGTTCTTTCTCAGGCTCATGCTCTGGGTTTGTTTTTTTTGAGACAGAGCCTCAAGCTGTTCCCCTGGGTAGAGTGCTGTGGCATCACAGCTCATAGCAACCTCCAACTCCTGGGCTCGAGCGAGTCTCCTGCCTCCACCTCCCAAGTAGCTGGGACCACAGGCGCCCGCCACAACACCCGGCTATTTTTTGGTTGCAGCCATCATTGTTATTTGGAGGGTTCAGGCTAGATTCGAACCCGCCACCTTAGGTGTATGTGGCTGGTGCCTTAGCCACTTGAGCCACAGGCATCGAGCCCATGCTCTGGGTTTTTATCCACAAACATGTATGTGAGGCTTCTTTGTGGCTCAGTGAACTCTGCTCAGAATGCACCTCCAACACACATATACACCTATATGCAAGCACATCAGCGCATATGCAAATCTGCACACTTGCACAAGCAGTATACACACATGCCTATGTGCACACAGAAGCCACATTCACGTGCAAACAGCATGCTCACACGTACAGGCCCCTGCACACACGCACACCCGCACAGGTGCACACACATGCCCACAGGCATCTCTCTCACCTAGTCAGTTCCAACTCATTTCACAGACACCTGAAACAATCTTTTCTTTCTTTTGGCAGAGAAGTCGTCCATGACCTCACAGCAGAACAAAATCTCATATTCCTTTTCTACTGTAACACTTACTGAATGTGTTGAATGGTTTGTGTTTTAATCATCCCCCTCCCCCCATTAAAACAGAAGTAGACTCCAGCACACTCAACCACAGCGGACTCCAGCACACTTCCTGTCTTCAAAATAGTCTCCTGAACGACTTCCCTGGGTCTTTTATTTTCAGGTTTGTCCCCTATGTAATACGGGTCACTACCTCTCAGATCTGATATTACAATGTAATACACGCAACTGACACAGGACCTGGTCCACAGTCGGCAGGCCCATCTTTTTACATTCTGATATTCATTCTTTTTCCAACCTGCTACCATCTCCTTTACCCACCCTATAATTTCTTCCTGCATGCTAACTCCATCTCTTTCAAACCTGCCATCGAATTTGCCATCCTATTTCCATGTCCTAGTGTGTGATTTCCTGATCAGCCTGATAAAATCCTGCTCATCCTTAAAGATGCAGCTTAATGAGACCTTTAAATAAAGATTTTTATGACCACCACCCACTCCATTGCCCTTATCAAAATTACGGACAGCTCCTGAAAGTATCTGTAACACTTTATGCCTCTATCACTCTGTGTCTCTCTCTGAATTGGGGGCTCATTGGAGACTAAGACAATGCTTCCCTATTGCCTTGCGTATTAGAGGGACTTTGGGAAAATTTGTAGGAAATAATTGACAGGTGAAGAACACACCAGAGGGACCAAAGTCCAGAGGCCAGGAAGTAGGACCCGGGAAGCTGCCCACGCCCTGCCTCCTGAGAATGTTAAGTAAGAGTGTGAGAAAATTTTTATATGAAAGCTATAACCTAATAACAACCTAAGGATATGGGGAGGGTGGAGAGAGGGTGGAGAGGGTGGAGGGAGAGGGATTCGAGGGTTCACTTCTGTGGTTCATCTTGCAAGGGTACAAGTGAATCTTTCAATGAGTAGAATATGAATGTTTTCACATAATAACTAAGAAAGTTACATGAAGGCTATGTTAACCAGTTTGATGGAAATGTCATGGATTGTGTGTGAAAACACCACACTGTACCCCCAAAGTGCATCAATGTACACAGTTACCATTCAATAAAAAAAAAAAGAGTGTGAGAAAACAAGACAAAGAAGACATCGTATTCGCATTTTCTTTATTTTTTCTAATCCCAGGAGGAATCGCCAGTGCTGTGTTCCCAAATCCTCCACAGAGGGAATGGGCCAGGGGGTCCCAGACAGGCCCAGATACAGAGGAAAGGGCTTTGGTGAGAGAGAGAGAGAGAAGGATTTACACCAGAAAGGAGAAAAAAGGGAATTCTATTCTTTCCCTAGGCTGGCCATAACCAACCGTGTAGTTTGGAAAAACAGAATTTTTTTTTATAGTTCTAGAGACCAGAAGTCTGAAATCAAGACCTTAGCCAAGACATGCTCTCTCTGAAAGCGCCAAGGAAGGAGCTGTGGTAGGCCTCTCTCTTAGCTGCCGGCATTGCCAACAGTCCTTGGAGCGTCTTGGTTTACAGAAGCATCGCTCCGATCTCAGCCTCGGCCGTCATGTGTGGTGTTCTCCCCCCACCTGTGTCTGCCTTTCCCGGCACTCTATTCTCCGGGCACGTGTTTCTGGGCCTCCTGTTCAACTCTTTTGAGGACACCAGTTACATTTAATTAAGGGCCCACGATACCCCCCTTTTATGTATGATCACATCGTAACTTATATTTTAACCACATCAGCAAAGACCCTATTGCCCAGCAAGGTCATATTCACAGGTACAAGGGATGAGGAGTTCAACATGTTCTTTCTGGGGAAAGAAGGACTCATTTCAGTTCCCAAGGACGGACAAAATGGGAAGAGAGCATATGACTTCCTGCGGCACTTAGGATAGAAATGTTAGTAGGTCCGAGAGCGTCATGGACTAGAGGTCACTGGATGCACCCGCAGTGGCAATGCTTGAAGCAGAGGGCAGGGAGGTGGGTCAAAGCATCCAGAGCCAAAAGGGCCCCATAAACATGATTCCACAGGGCACAAAGAACCATTCTCTTCCCTACTGTCAAGACTAGTTGCAGAATCACACATGATCCTGTGATAAGACAACCAAATCTTTGAATTTCTTGCCATTCTGTTAGGTGGAAAACTCCAGGATAATTTGCACTTGAACTGGAAAAATGGAGAGAAGTAGCAACGCTTACCCATGACTGGCGTAACAACTTCAGACTCATTCTACCAGTATAATAACAGCACACTGACTATAAGGAATGAGGCCACCTGAAACCCCTACCCTTGAAGCTCTCTCCCCCACCTTGGTAATGTGACTACCGGCTAAGCCAGCAGCTGCATGCAAGGAGTAAGGAATAGCCAGGTCTTCTATTTAGAAAGGTTCCTTTGGTATGTTTTACCGGAGTACTAAGTCTGCTCTGACCTCAAGTGATCCTCCCTTCCTTCTCAGCCGCCCAAAGTGGTGGGTGTTACCTACTTTTTGATCTGTTTCCCAGGAGACAAATGCAAAGATCAGGGAATCATTAGCTGTGGACTGCTGGAGATGTTTAAGAAGTAAAGCTTCTGTTTTGATATCCACATCAATCCACAAGGATCCATCTATTTTTCTGCAGTTTTAGGACCAAACAGGATGAACGCTCCCCAGGAGCAGCAAATGCCCTGTAGGTAATGAGCCCTAGAAATGCCAGAAACCGGGCATGATTTAGCATAGCAAGCCCAGATGGTGCCCAGAGGTGAGGGGCTTCACATCCTCATTTGGGGGCATCTGGCCGTGTGACAAGGTATTTCATGCCTTGTTTACCACCTAAGTGACAATACTATCACATCTCAGGCATTGACCTATTTTTCTGGTAGCCTGGCCTAAATGTACCCCACAGATTAGCATCTCTGCAAACCAAGAAATAAACCTTTTATAAGACACTTAGTGTTCGTGTATCTAATGCCCAAGACAACTCATATTCTGCCCCTGTGCAGCAGAAAAGAAAAATGTTTGGACACTCTGAAAGGTGTTTCTGTTAAACTTTTGATACAAAGCTGGTCTTTAGTAACGACCCCTTTCTAAGATTCAAGATCTAGACACATAAACTAGCAATCAAAGCAACATGTTGGTATCAATCACTTTGATAGGACCAATAAGAAAGAGGAAGAAACTGAAAAATGTCTTCTAAGTAGCCTGAACGCGGGATGGAAGATTCCGAAGCCAGGGAAGCACGATCTTTTTGCTATTCATAAAAATTTTACATTAGTATTAACTTGAAACCGAGATGATTTGGGGATTTCAGAGTAACTCCTCTGACTGTCTCAAAATCAACATCCAGTTGTGAAAATACTGCCTTAGATGTAAATATGCTGGGGTTTCTTACAACCCTCATTCCTTCAGACGCGCACAGACTGTCCTCCGCAGTCACAGAAACAGGTTCAGTGGTCTGTTTCCACGACACGGTTCTCCTTTATCATGATTGACAGAAAGAGAACATGCTGTCAGCCAAGGAGCAAAACACAAAAGCTAAACTACCTACTGGGAAAAAAAGACCCCTAGAATGCTTGCTTTGAGGGAAAAATCAATGGTTTTCCCCTTCCCCTGACATGACCATTCACATGTTTAATTCACGAATTTGAGCACATCATGTGCATGAAAGATTATCCTTCTGTTTTGGTTATTCCCTTGCAAAATGCTGCTTTTCAGACTTTTGTCATAGCCAGGACCAAAAAAATCCTTACTACAAAAACCATACTGATAGCTAAGCCTCAGCAAGTTAGAGGACTTGACACAGAGCAGAGGCAGACTTGGCACAGGCATCAGATAAAACAAAAAGATAAACATTTACAGTTTTCCAGGGAACATAAGCCAATAAGCAATATTTTCATTTGATATGTGTTAACATCATTTTTTTTTTCTAAATTCATCCTAGAAGATCTACACAGTCTAGGGCAGCCTAGTCCTACAGGAACTCTATTAAAGGGCTGTGGCATTAGGAAGGTTGAGAACCACTGGTCTGGGGGAGGAGGGTTGCACAGGCATTGAACTTTTTCTTGCTTCTCATAAGCCTTAGGGTTTAAATAAAATTAAACATAAAAAAGTTTTCATATAAATTGGAAATGGTCTATGGGCCTAAATGAATGTTACATTTTAACTTTAGCTTCTCTATGATATTTAAGAAGTAGACTCCTTATATCAACCTGACTTTCTCATACATTTTAGTTCATCTACAACAGTGGTTCTCAACCTTCCTAATGCTGCGACCCTTTAATACAGTTCCTCATGTTGTGGTGATCCCCAACCATAAAATTTTTTTTGTTGCTACTTCATAACTATAATTTTGCTATTGTTATGAATCGTAATGTAAACATCTGATCTGCAGGATGTATTTAGGCAACCCCTGTGAAGGGGTTGTTCGACCCCTAAAGGGGTCACAACCCACAGGTTGAGAACTGCTGATCTAGGACAATTTATACACATCCCTGTTGACTTGGAAGAAATAGTCACAGCTCCCTTTTTGACAATCAAAAGTGTGCTGACTTAAATTTTGATCCCACTTAACAGGCACAATGTAAGGGTACAGGGCACAGCTCTTGGTGCCGGACACAACTACAGTAGAGCTTCACATTCACCTGAAATTAACAATATAAAAACTCATAAATTATAAACTATGTAGTCACCCTACACCCCTCTGCTTACATTTTCCCCCCAAGACTCCCTTACACTGCCTCATGTCTCTTCCTCTCTTTCTAATAAGAGAATTAGGGTCTGGGATGAAATCTAACAAATAAATGGCACAGTTACTAGAAAAATATCTCAGACAAAGTAGCAAACTCTGCTTAGACACTTCTATATAGACAGGACATGTAACATACCTAGAAACCCACTCAGGATTCTTCCCAGAGCAAACACTAATGTGTGGTTACCCACCTCATGCCTATTCTCTACCTGTTAACTAACTGAATTTTTATTTTGCTCAGGAATTTAGGGTACTGGACCAAGTCTATGCTCAGGAAGATAGGCCAGTTCCAAAAGATGCATCGTGGTTGGGCTCTATTCACCAGGGAAACCCCATTTTCCATTAGTGTTGATTGATTTAGGGGTAACCACATACCCAGTTTTGACAAATTGAACATAAGGGGAAATTCGACCCACTGAAGGTTGGGGTTGGGTGGGAGGCTTCTGGAAAAAGTTTTCCTTCCTGATAAAAAGAGGAAAGTGAAAAATATTTATTTTTCCCTCTGTTCTTTGACTATCAAATTATGAAGCTATCTGGAGCCGTAATAGTCACCTTGCCTTATAAGTGGTCAAGAATCCTAGTTAATTGCTAACAAAGGCACTGCTATGTGCTTCCTCTTGCAGACACCATGGTGGCATCCAGAAATCTCAATGGGAAGCATTGGTCTTAGCTTTCAAAGTCTATAGGTCTGCGAGCATAAGCATCAGACACTCTCAACCTGAGTTAAATGAAAGCAAACTTAAATTAGAGAAAGGATCTGAATTAGCCAGACTCAGCAAGAATACAGGAAAAGTGTGGTGGGGTGAGAATGTGTGGGAAGGCATACAGCACATTCAGTGACGCCATGCGCTTCTTCCTTAGGAAACCACCCAATGGAGAAAAAAATAATCCTTTCTTTATCTAAGAAATGATGCATATGTCTGCTAAGTAGAGAAAAAAAGGACAGGGAGGCTGCAAACAAAGTGAAACTGCTACGTAAATAGTTTTCAAAAGCATATGCAATAAAACAAGTACCTTTTAAGGAACTAGGGTGCAAGTTTAAAATAGGGGGATATGATTTCATTAACCAGATCTGATTCATTGAGACCACTCTTGGATTATAAACCTGAGATCAGCTAAGATAGGATGCACCCAGCACAGGATGGCTAGAGGGGCTGAAATTCAGCAATAATGAAGCATTTTAAAATCCTCACTAAAGTTAACATTATGGACTATCCTTTCTCCAAGAGACATTTCCACAGGCTCATTATTCCCTGGACATTTAGATATCAATCCAGGAGACTCCTCCAATGGTAGGAGGCACAAAAAAAACACTATGTCGAGGTGTCCCTTTCTGAGAGGCAGCTGTGGTAGGGAACGTTTGGTAGCTAAGTGTTGAGATTCTGAATAGCATTTCTGACATGGAGAACACACATTAGCACCATAGATACTCACTGCATTGAGTAGCAAGGAACACTACATTTACATGAAAAATATTCACAAGCTTCACCTTCTAAAGTGATAAGGACTGTATTTAGATGATTGGATGTGGGGGTTATTCATGCCTGAAATTTCCCTTGAATGCAACTTAGAAAGTAAAAGGAAAGACATATGCACCAGTGATACAAATCCTAGTCAAGGGATGCCAGTGATTCATCTCGTTCCACTATAAATGACCCAGGAAGTGATGAGTTGACCTCTTCTTTCTGGACTTTGTACTTACAATCCAGCCTACATACTGAGAAATCCTTCTCTGGAGTTCCATGGAAATTCGTTCTCTAATTTTCACCTGATGATGTTTCAAGCTTCACCTTTGGGAAGCAGACAGAAAATGACTATGCCATTCCTCCTACGAAGCTACACAGGGCTAGAGCTTTTATACCTAGCAGCAGAAGCTTCTAGGGCAACAGCAGGCTAGCTCTTGGCAAAACTGGGATACGAGACTGAATTCACTGCTGGAGTGCCTTCTCCTGTTTTCTCTGTCAGCCACCTTCAGGGTGTGCTCTATTTCTGCAAAACCTTAATCTCCAAGTACCCTATCTCAAGTGCCAACTGAGGATTACTTAAAGTAATCACAAAGATAATGTGGGGTTTACAATGAAAGTCTAGAAACCTAGAAACCCCTAAAGAGCCAAAAAATTCATCTACATTCATGAAATTCTAGGCACCATTACAGAATGTGAAAAAGATCATTTTGGGCAGGGAACCATCTTAACTAAACACTTAAAGTTTGCCAGAAGCTGAGATTCTCATTGTTATATACCAAAATTATCTCAAAATCTAAACAACACACCTTCCATATCATCTGGTAAGCTGAGAAGAGTGGATTGCTTGAGCTCAAGAGTTCAAGACTAGCTTAAGCAAAAGTGAGACCCTGTCTCTATAAAAGAAAAATCAGCCAACTGTTGTTGTAGATGCCTGTAGTCCCAGCTACTCAGGAGGCAAGAGGATGGCTTGAGCCGAAGAGTTTGAGGTTGCTGTGAACTACGATGCCTACAAAAAGCCAAATATAAAAGTTGAACATTAGCTCAAGCAAGACTAGGATCTAGCTCCATTGGAGGAGAGAATATGAGCTACAGCAACAGAAACACAGCATTGATAAGCCCAGACAGGGAGCAGGGATCTGGAAATTAACTTACAGAGAAGACTACTGAGAACCAAACATAAAGCAACATGGATACTATGGTGCTGAACATTTTTTCACACATTATCTCAACCTTCACAGGAAGTACACCATAATACTACAGGAAAGGCGCCAGGGCTCAGAGAAGTTAAGACGTGTCTGTAGTGACAAGGTTTTTGTTAGAGGATAAGAAAACCACTACCAGTAGGCTAGTTGACACTAACTTGCACATGGGAGGGGAGAACCTCAAAACAGAAAAAGAGATAGAAAATCAACAGAGAACATTGCAACTAGAGGGGGTAAGAAATTTAAAAAAAAAAAATTCTAGAATCTAGCATCCAGAACAGAAAGTAATCTCTGGCTTGTCTGGATACAAAGAGATTTTTGCAAACAATCATCAGTAAAAAGGCATTACTTTCCCCAAGATATTAGGGGGAAAGTACCCCAAACAAAGACAATTTCTTGAAGCCCAGAAAGCAGAGGAAATAATAATAAAAAGGAAACCTTGCAAGGTTTCTCATGGAGGTGTGGAGACAATTAGGAAGAAAATTATGTTCAGAAAATCAGTATGGATGAGGCGTTTTCTCTTCAAATCTATTAATTTCTAGACATTCTAGGTAATTCTTCTCCTCTCCCAACAGATATTGTTCACTGTTTATCTTCAACACCTAAAACATTATCTGATAAAAAGTAATTACTTGCTCAGTCAACTTAGGTAACTACGTAAGTTTTAAGACAGACTGTAACCCACGTATAAAGTATTTACTGAGTACTTTATAAAACAAATGCTCAGCAAATATTTGTTGTCTGCATGGTGCATGAATACACGAGGGCATGAGTGTGAGAATGAATGAACGAAGCTCCTTATTGACATACCAATCTGTCTTGAGGAGGTTATAAATGGTTAGCATTCCAACTCCTAGCTTGTTGGAAATGAGAGCTTTGGATTTATAAGAAGAGAAAAGCATAGCTAACTTGGACCTACGTCTATAGCTATATTTTACAGAACGTGAAGGAAAGAAATAAATTATAGATTCAAGTGCTAAATAAGAATAATAATTTATAATGGCCTGTAGTGGCAGCCAGTTAAATTGGTAAAAGCTGACTATAGACACCCAAGCCCCTACCGCTGCCATTAGGGAGAAAATGAAGCCGGAGTGAAGTGGCTGTCTCAGCAGAAGCACACAACAGAGGACAGCCACATTAGCATAAAGCATGGCAGCCAGAAATTATGACTACGCCTAATCTCTGAATGCTCAGGAGTTTGGTTACAGTCAACAAAATGACCTGTCTATTTTGATGCATTGGTGTTTTTTCCCATTTCTCTCTCACATACACATATACCACACACACACCACCACCTCCATTTTTGGAAGCCAACACATTTCATATTCTTTTTTAAAAACAGACTCGTTTTTAACCCTCTGTGTGTGTGTTCACAGTCTTCCCTATTGCTTTTAACGCTAGCCCCGTACTGTCCCCCTCAACACTTGGTCTCCACAGGGAAGTAAGTGAGGGGTGCTGGAGTCCACGGGAGAGCTTGTCAGTAAGGCCCGCATAGCCACAGCTTACTAATGGGCACTGACTCTCATGGTGAGAGAAATTCTCAGACTTCTCTTCAAAGCCAAACAGGCACAAGTTCCTTTGAGAGTAACACATACCTACATATGTTCCAAGGATTGTTTTCTCAGAAGATCTGAATCCTTGGAACTATATCAATGAATTGGATAAACTTGGAACATATAAGGTTTGAAAAGAGATTGGAAAAAACTGAAGAACCTAGGGACTAGATAGGCTGAACAAGAGGCATGCATTTATTGTGATACAGTCCCATCTACTTTGCTAAATACTCTCATCCCCATAAAGGGTTACTTTAAAAATGTGCATGCATGTATATGCCTACACACACACACACACACAGAGTCTGTGTCTTCCTGCTTTAATAAAAATTGCTGCTTAGGCTTTGGGGGCTTTCAATTGGGAGTAGCAGTAAAAAGAAGAGAAGCTAAAAGAGAGACATGGGTAAGATCAAATCTAAGAATTTGGCAGAAGTGAAAGCTTTGGTAGGCAATGTAGGGCTTAGCTGTACCCACCGCTCAGGACACCGGCTGGTCATCTCACATCTCTGCCACACCCCCTTCTCACCATTGCCCTCTGGCAGAAATCAAAACACTCCAAGCAGGGTGGTACCTGTAGCTCAAAGGAGTAGGGCACAGACCCCATATCCCGGAGGTGGCAGGTTCAAACCCAGCCCTGGCCAAGAACTGAAGAAAAAACAACAACAACAACAAAAAACACTCCAAGTCTAGGCTGCACCTGTAACTCAAAGGAGTAGGGCACCGGCCCCATATGCCGGAGGTGGCGGGTTCAAACCCAGCCCTGGCCCAAAACTGCAAAAACAAAACAAAAACAAAAACACTCCAAGCCTAGGCTGCTTACCTCTTTTTCCTGTCTTTTAGCCACAGACTGCCTTCATTCAATCCTGTATTTGTTTATGTAAGCTCTGAATAGGCAAAACAAGACAGAACAGGAGAACCAGACTCAGGGCTCCTGATAATTGCATAGTTGGGTTGAGTTGCCCTGATGTTTCATAGCAATTTCTATTTCATCTCTCTCCTTTCAGAGGGGTGGGAAAGAAAAAAGAAAAAGAAAATGAAAAAAAATCAATCAGAATGATATATGACTCGTCAGTTCTGAAGTAAAGGCCAGTCATGTAGAAAATAGACCAGGCACCATCCTCTGAGTCCAAAAGATAGGGTGAGCAGGCTCTAGCCTCAGTGCAATTATCTCTTGAAAACAAAATAAAGTAGGCACACGTGTATACATGTGTCCCCTCAGAGCGAGATTTATCTAACCTCCGTACCCCTCACATCCAGCTCTGCAATGTCGCCCATGGTGCGCGCAGTTTCTCAAAGTTGCCAAATTCAACTCTGGTGCTCAAGCAATTATACAAACCTGCTCTCAGAAGGCAAGAAATGACTCGTGAAAATGGTCAGCTCGCTAGCCAAAGCCATCATCACCGTCCACCCCGACCACCCCAAGAGCACGCTAATGGTGTCTCTGTCCATTTCCACATGTTCTCCGTCTAATAAATTTTACATATCAGGCCCTGTTGCATCTTAAAATTTCTCTGTTATTCCCCATGATTCTCAGAATAAAGCTCAAGTGCCTTGATGAGGGCTTCAGGCCAAAGATAAATCCCTGCTGACCTTTGCACTTGCTTCTCCCTGCTAGGCCCCGACAGGGATGGATACTCTCCAACCTTTGATATGTTCCTACTCTCCTATTTCTCCAACACTCCTTTCCCCCACACCTCTGTTCATCTGCTAATTTCTCAGACTCCTTCAGCATTGCTGTTAGATGTCTTCCTTCCAGAAAGCTTCCCTGCCCTCCCTGGAGTTTGCCTCCGAAGCTTCCACACTTGGCTGCTCAATGTACTATTCACACTCTCTTAGAATTTTCTATTTTCATGTTTGTATTCCCCAGTGATCTGTAATGTTCTCTGGCAACGAACAGACCATGCATGTCTGGTTGTCTCCCATTTCTAGGTTCAGTGTCTGCCATATGGTTAATGATAAATGCATACTTGTTGAATATGAATAAATGAATGGGTGAATGAGTGAGTGACTCCAGATGGCACATCTAGTTCTCAGGGAACACCATAATCTTCCACTCCAGGCTCTGCCTAGCCCAACAACAGGCAGAGCTGGGCTCCTCAGAAGAGAACAGGGTACAGACCCAGCTAGACAAGGAGTTTGGGGAAAATCTGTCTCCTTTTCAAACTGGCAAGGAGAGAGCCCTCAGAGTCTGTCACCGTGCAAGTTTCTCAAGAAGGATGGAGCAGTGGTGGGAGTTTCCTATCCTCCTTCATGGGGCTCATTTAACTACAGAGCCAAGGCGCACACTATGGCGAGAACTGTCTAGCTAACTTCGGTCACTTCCTATACACTCCAATCTGGAAGCGTATATGGAGGTGGCAACTTCAGAGGAGCTTCCAATTTTTTTACTTTGTATTTAAATGGAACTCACATCGTTCTATATGTACTGACTGGAGAGATGTCCAGGGCATATAATTATTGTATGCCCATGTATAAAATCTAAATAACCCTTTAGATAGAGGTGGGTGTTTGCCTGTTTCTGTTTGCAAAGACAGAGCAAAAGGTTTGCAGGTTTGGCCGTCTGCACTCTGAAACGTTAACAGTGGTTCCCGTTTGAGAAGAGAAGAAGAAGGAATGACAGCCAGGGAACTTACACTGTCTCTTGATACTCTTCATCATATTTTGAAATAGTTTTCCATAGCATTCATTAATCATGTGATTAAAAAGGAGGGGGGAGAGAATGGTCTCTAAACTTTTCTTTGGTCCTATAGAAACAAATAATCCTGTGTCCTAATATTCAACTGTGATCCAATTTCAAAGGTGTTTTCTCCAGATAGGAACCAGTGGCCACAATTGGGACACGACCATCGATCTTTCACAACTTAAATTTCATCTCGAACTTGATGTAGAATTTATTTATTATAAGTAACCTTAAGACAGAAAAGCAGAAAGCTAGGCAGCTCATTTATTGTCCTTTATATTTCCTTTTGAAAAATAACTTTAATCATGGCTTTATTTTTAGATCAGTAGAAATCATGTCCAATTCTAATAGTTTGGGTTTGGTTTCATTTTAAGTGAATCAAGAACCTCAGCAAAAAATTAAACATAACAAAAAGGGACACATTAGAAAAGATTAATATGGAGCGTTTTCCCTCCTCAAGGCCTGGAACGCACAGTCCTTAATCACTCACTTCTGTTCCGAGTTGGTAAAGTGGTGCCACCTTGAGAATGCGCCATGACAAAGGTATGGGATGAAGACCTAACTTCTGTCTCCTGGGGCACTAACTAGCTTGGTAAGATCACACATCATCGGGCTCTAATTACCCTGACACCGTCACCCACTGACTCCAACAATCACCTTTGTAGTCATACCTCCTCGCAGAAAGCTCCTGATTATGTAAGCTCCAAGCAGGAACACCTGGGACAAAGTGCCCTGTGGGGAACCTCTCAGATAAGCTACTTGATTTCTTAATCTTTCTGTCCTTCTGTCAAATCAGCTGGAAAGAGTGTGGAAAACCTCCTGAGAATCGGGGGCTGAATGTAAGCCAGATGCAGACTGTTAACCCTTCTGACCCTTTCCATGCGAGCACACGGGATATGCCATGAAGCTCTCTACCTATTACAATAAGGCAAACTTCTTATCCTGACACTCAAGGCCTTGGTGCATACGCCCTTCACCTTCTTCAGCCTTTCTCATGGCCAAAAGGTTTTAAATAACTGCACACAAGGCAGTAAGCCAGGAACTTGTACAGCATGGAGTGCATCTTGACACGAAAATGACACTGATCAGGACAGAATTCGGGGGAGGGGTAAAGGAGGAGACTGCTCATTCCATTCTTTCTCCTTCGGGCCACTTTTCTTATTGAGACAGGTGAATGAGATGGTACCACCTTCCACTGAGAAAGACTTTGGGGAACTCTGGGTGCCCTGTTGTTCTCCCTCACATGTCTCATGTGCCCTGGGACACCTGTTCCCCCCCCCCCATATTTTTCATCTCTAAATCTTGGGCTTTATGGCCTTGCTAAAACTTCCAGGCTTTACGTGTTGGGAAATTGTCAGTCAATTCCCACAATGAGCTTTGTTTCCTTCAATCCCATGTGTGTCTGGGCAGTAGACTGGATCCCGTAATCTGCATATTCGGAGAATCCCTGCTGTGTGCTGGGCAAAGTGGCAGATAAAGCTTTCTTTCTAAAGAGATGAGAGAGACACTGGCCAGTTTCTGTGGACAATTGTGAACGGCTGGTAACAGGGACTTTTGCGTGGTGGGTAGAAGGGCAAGGAAAGGCGATGAAGAGAAAAGGGACGATGGAAGACCAGGCTGAGAGCAGGAGTCGGCAGGGAGAGCGAAACAAGGAAGAGGCTTGCAGGCGGGGCGAGGAGGGGAAGAGACGCACGATGGGACTGGATGGGTGAAATGAGAGGAATGCACAGCAGAAGGGCAAGAGGAGAGAAGAGACAAATGCCAAACCCAGAATTTAAGTGTAACTGGAAGACTAATGTCATGGAGGACGGGAGCACGTCTTACACAGGAGTTGCTACACACCATAGCTGGGATAACAACCTCTTGTCTAAAAGGAAGGGCAAGAATTTCCAAATCCCTGGCAATCTTCATCTTGTGCTATATACATCTAGAAATGCATATTCAGAGGCCTTAATAATCATCATATTACATGAACTCAGAACCAAATGGGTAGGATCCCAAAGGTAGCTTTTCTGCATAAGAGAATGACTGTTACTCTATCCAATCTAGAACCAAGAGAGACCTAAGCCATAGTCAAAATCTCGTTTTTTTTTTTTTTTTTTTTAAATGTTTCTAAAGTTACAGTGTAGTCAATCCTCCCTAAAATTGCTAATACGGGTTAAATTGTCTTTACTACATCACAAGGAAGGTGGCTTCATTTTTGTAGCATCCTAAAATGGGTTAGTTCAGAGACTTGGCTGAAGGAAATAGTCAACTATGATTATTACGTTTGTTTCAGAAATGCAGGCACGATGCAAAATTCTCACTTGATGTGTACTTCAAATTGAGAAATAGAAAAGTTACTATCTTAATCAGATCGAACAAGCATTCTTGAAAGAGGCCAAGAGGAAAGAGGAAGTTAAGAGTTCTCTCCTAGTTTGGTGGGACCACACCTATGGTTCATCTTATAAGGGTACATGTGAATCTTTCTAAATGTAGAATATAAATGTCTTAACACGATAACTAAGAGGGTGCCACGAAGGCTATGTTAACCAGTTTGATGAAAGTATTTCAAATTGTATGTAAAATCAGCACACTGTACCCCATGACTGCATTAATGTACACAGCTATGATTTAATGAAGAAATTAAAAAAATAAAGAGAGAGAGATCTCTCCTGGGAATTTTCTGTGTTCCTTTTGACTCCATTGAATGGTGCCAAACACGTGCAGAGGGAAAGCTCTTGGCTGCTCTCTGAATGAATGGGAGGGTGTGAATGAGAAGCTCTGCAATCATCATCTCCATGGGGAAAAAAGTCTCATTGTAATAACATCTTGCCATGCACAACAGTGACTTTTGGAAGAAGTTTCTAAGCTTGTCAAAGTATTTTCTAGGGGTGAGTTTAGTGTTTCTTGAAAAAACTGAAGGGGCAGGAAGTGAAAGGCAAGCATGACTCCATTTGGCCTTTTTCATTCCTGTATGAAATAAGTGTGGGACGAGGAAGAAAGACAAGCTTTCTGTCTGCAGAGATCGCACCCACATGCTTTTGTTTATGATGCTGTAGTTTCTTATCCCTCCTCTCTATTTGATTTCTTCTCAACCACGAAGGTTCAAAGCAAACAATCTTCTTACCAAGGCATCTTCCTGGTTTTGCTGTCGAACTACTTTCTTGGAAACTCAAAGCAGTTACTTTTTAATTTTACTCATTTGGTATTTGAATTGTAAATATACTATTGGGTGGTAAAATCATATTTTCCTTATAAGTTTATGAACACTTTGAGAGAAAGAGTACATACCTCTTTGGGCCCCCCACATGGCTTTGCATAGAGCTGTGACTTAATAAGCTTCCGTAAGCTGACCCCCTCTGAGACAGAACACCTGGAGATAAGGATTATGAAACACAAGCAGCTCAAGAAGGGGCTAGATTCCTCTGTCCCTTCCTGTCCCCACTATATGCCCCAAAGCACAACTGTAACCATAAAACCGTGATTTTTTTTTAATGGTTGCTGTTATATCATCATCATAAAAAGGTTTAGCTGGGCAGTAAGTCCTTACTTTCTAAATTTCACTTCACTGGCTTACATGTCTGGGAGAATTAACAACAACATGGATTCAAAAAAAATGCCTTTTAAAACTACACAGCTATACTACAATTCCAGCTGTCTTCTTTCTCAATATCTAGCTTCTATCAGGATTTTCAACATGACTTATAAAAAAGGGCTGACACAGCAAAGAGAAAGCAAAATTATGAAAATCAATACAGTTAAAACAAAAGTTGGCATTTAAACAGCCAACTTAATTTTTTTTTCCTAGACATAGTCTCACTCTGTCACCCTTGGTAGAGTGCCATTGTCATAGCTCACAGTAACCTCAAATTCTTGGGCTCAAGCAATCCTCTTGCTTCAGCAAGTAACTGGGACTACCGGTGCCTGCCACCATGCCTGGCTTGTTTTTTCTATTTTTAGTAGAGATGGGAGTCCCACTCTTGTTTAGGCTGGTCTCAAACTCCTGAGCTCAGGTGATCTCCCTGCCTCAGCCTCCAGAGTGCTGGGATTACAGGTGTGAGCCCCTGTGCCCAGCCACCCTCTTTCTTATCTAAACTTCAAGTATTTTCTTATCTAATCCTTCTTTCCCACAGGCATTACATCTGAGGAACTATTAAGAGACTTTTTGACTTAAACCTACGTCATGGGGTAAATCCAAGACATTTCTTTTCCTTACAGAATATCATTATTTATAATATAATAAGAGATGCAGGCATATGTTACACCTATGAATACAGTACAACTTTGGGGATGGGGGGGCTCCTTACACGTGTTCATACCTTTGCTCTCTCCACTCCTCATCTGAGTGGAATTTGAGATCCTGCTTCTCATAGGAGGCTGCACTGGGGCAGAGTCATTCACCAGTTTAGCAGAAGGTGGTGCAAGGCTTCTGCTTCACCTGTGACTCACTTTACTTTATGCTGATCGTCAAGGATGCAGGTGGATAGGATAACACAGGCTGGGGCAACTTTTTTTCTTAAAGTGGAATCTGAAGTGCTTTAAAAGTTCGTATGGGCTCAGCGCCTATGGCTCAACCGGCTAGGGCGCCAGCCATGTACACCTAAGGTGGCGGGTTCGAATCCCCAGCCCGGACCCGCCAAACAACAGTGACGGCTGCAACCAAAAAAATGGCCGGGCGTTGTGGCGGGCGCCTGTGGTCCCAGCTACTTGGGAGGCGGAGGCAGGAGACTCGCTTGAGCCCAGGAGTTGGAGGTTGCTGTGAGCTGTGATGCCACGGCACTCTGCCCAGGGGGACAGCTTGA
>CAUYQS010006806.1:0-41513 GCA_963574585.1 Otolemur crassicaudatus
AAGAAAGGAAGGAATTAGAAGTTCAAGAAATTATTCAAAAGATTTCTCAAGAAATTATTCAAAAGATATCTCAAGAAATTATTCAAAAGATGTCTCAAGAACTCAACAATTTCAAAGATAAAATGATCAAAGATTTTGAAACACTGAAACAAGAGGTTGTAGCCCTCAAGGATCTGAAAGACACAGTGGAATCCCTCCGTAACAGAGTGGAACAGGCAGAAGAAAGGATCTCTGACTTTGAAGACAAAGCCTTGTTAAGAAATCAAGGAACGCAAAGATCAAAACAAATGGAGAGCAAAAACAGATCTCACTCTCAATGAACTCTCAGATAATTCGAAGAAAATTAATATTCGCCTTATAGGAATCCCTAGAGGTGAAGAAGTTGCTTCAGAAAACACTGAGGCTCTTCTTCATGAAATTATGAAAGAGAACTTTCCAGAAATGCCAAGAGATTCTGAATTCAGATAGCACATAGTTTCAGAACCCCAGCACGACTCAACCCAAACAAGACATCCCCCAGACACATCATAATTAACTTCACCAAAGTTAAGATGAAAGAGAAAATTCTGAAAGCAGTCAGACGTAAAAAAAAACCCACTACCTACAAGGGGAAGAGTATTAGGATGACTGCAAATCTCTCGGCTGAAACCTTTCAGGCTAGAAGAGGATGGTCATCAACATTTAATCTCCTAAAACAAAATAAATTTCAACCCAGGATCCTGTATCCAGCTAAACTGAATTTCATCTATGATGGAGAAATTAAATACTTTAACAACATTCACATGTTGAAGAAATTTGCCATGACTAAACCAGCACTCCAGGAAATTCTCAAACCTATCCTCCATAATAACCAGTGCAATCCCCCACCACAAAAGTACACCCACTCAGAAACTTTTGATCAAATTCCAACTTCCACAATGGCAAAAGGATTAAAAATGTCTACTGGACTTTCGAGCAACTCGATGTCCGAAATTCGACCAGGCTTATCAATAATCTCAATCAATGTGAATGGCTTAAATTGTCCCCTAAAGAGGCACAAATTGGCTGATTGAATACAGAAACTCAGACCAGACATCTGTTGTATACAAGAATCTCATCTTACCTTAAAAGACAAATATAGATTCAGGGTGAAGGGATGGTCATCTATATTCCAGGCAAATGGAAAACAGAAAAAAGCTGTTGTGGCCATATTATTCGCAGATACAATAGGCTTTAAACCAACAAAACTCACCAAAGATAAAGATGGCCACTTTATATTTATTAAGGGCAATACTCAATATGATGAGATCTCAATTATCAATATCTAATCACCCAACCAGAATGCACCTCAATTTATAAAAAAGACTCTAACTGACATGAGCAACTTGATCACTCCCAGCTCTGCCATAGTCAGAGATTTCAACATTCTTTTGGCAGTGTTGGACAGATCTCCCAAAAAGAAGCTGAGTAAAGAAATCTAACAAAACTGAATACACATTTTTCTCATCAGTCCATGGAACTGACTTCAAACTGAATCACTTCTTAGGTCATAAGTCTAACGTCAGTAAATTTAAAAGAATAGAAATTATTCCATGCATCTTCTCAGACTATCATGGAATAAAAGTTGAACTCAGTAACAACAGGAATCTGCAGTCTTGTACAAAAACATGGAAGCTAAATAACCTTATGCTGAATGATAGATGAGTCAAAGACAAGATCAAGAAGGAAATCACCAAATTTTTAGAACATAATGATAATGAAGATATGAGTCATCAGAACATCTGGGATACCGCAAACACAATCCTTAGAGGGAAATTTATAGCATTACAAGCCTTCTTCAAGAGAACAGAAAGAGAGGAAGTTAACTTAATGGGACATCTTAAGCAACTGGAAAAGGAAGAACATTCCAATCCCAAACCAAGCAGAAGAAAAGAAATAACCAAAATTAGAGCAGAATTAAATGAAATTGAAAATAGAAGGATTATAGAACAGATCAATAAATCAAAAAGTTGTTTTTTTTAAAACATCAATAAAATAGATAAACCTTTGGCCAGTCTAACCAAAAAAAAAAAAAAAGAGTAAAATCTCTAATCTCAGCAATCAGAAATGATAAAGATGAAATAACAACAGATCCCTTAGAAATTCAAAAAATCCTCAATGAATATTACAAGAAACTTTATTCCCAGAAATATAACAATCTGAAGGAAATCAAGCAATACTGGAAGCACGCCACCTCCCAAGACACAGCCAAAATGAAGTGGAAATGTTGAACAGACCTATTTCAAGTTCTAAAATAGCATCAACTATACAAAATCTCCCTAAAAAGAAAAGTCCAGGACCAGATGGCATCACATCAGAATTCTAGCAAACCTTTAAATAGGAACTAGTACTTATACTACTTAACCTTTTCCAAAATATAGAAAAAGATGGAATACTACCCAACACATTCTATGAAGCAAACATAACCTTGATACCCAAACCAGGAAAAGACCCAATAAAGAAAGAAAATTATAGACCAATATCACTAATGAATATTGATGTGAAAATATTCAACAACATCCTCACAAACAGAATCCAGCAACACATCATAGAAATTATACACCACGACAAAGCAGGTTTTATCCCAGGATCTCAAGGATGATTCAACATACATCAATCTATAAACATAATTCATCACATAAACAAATTGAAAAACAAAGACCATATGATTCTCTCAATTGATGCAGAAAAAGCTTTTGATAATATCCAGCATCCTTTTATGATCAGAACACTTAAGAAAATTGGCATAGAGGGGGATATTTCTCAAACTGATAGAGATCATCTACAGCAAATTCACAGCGAATATTGTACAGAATGGAGTTAAATTGAAATCATTTCCATTCAGATCAGGAAGCAGTCAAGGTTGCCCATTGTCTCCATTGCTCTTCAACATTGTATTGGAAGTTTTAGCCATAGCAATTAGGGAAGAAAAGGCAATCAAGGGTATCCATATAGGGTCAGAAGAGATGAAACTTTCACTTTTTGCAGATGATATGACTGTATACCTGGAAAATACCAGGGATTCTACTACAAAACTCTTAGAAGTGATCAAGGAATACAGCAGCGTCTCAGGTTACAACATCAACATTCATAAATTGGTAGCCTTTATATATACTAACAACAGTCAAGCTGAAAAAATGGTCAAGAACTCTATTCCGTTTACAGTAGTGCCAGAGCACATGAAATATTTAGGAGTTTACCTAACAAAGGACATGAAAGACCTCTATAAAGAGAACTATGAAACTCTAAGAAAATAAATAGCTGAAAATGTTAACAAATGGAAAAACATACCATGCTCATGGCTGGGAAGAATCAACATTGTTAAAATGTCCATAGTACCCAAAGCAATATATAGTTTTAATGCAATCCCTATTAAAGTTCCATTGTCATACCTTAAAGATCTTGAAAAAAATAATACTTGAATTATATGGAATCAGAAAAAACCTTGAATAGCCAAGACATTACTCAGGAATAAAAACAAAGCAGGAGGAATCACGCTACCAGACATCAGACTATACTATAAATCCATAGTGATCAAAACAGCATGGTATTGGCACAAAAACAGAGAGGTAGAGGTATGGAACAGAATAGAGAACCAAGGGATGAATCCAGCTACTTACCTGTACCTGATCTTTGACAAGCCAATTAAAAACATTGAGTGGGGAAAAGATTCCCTATTTAACATATGGTGCAGGGCAAACTGGCTGGCGACCTGCAGAAGACTGAAACTGAATACACACCTTTTACCACTAAGATTGACTCGCACTACATTAAAGATTTAAACTAAAGACATGAAACTATAAAAATACTAGAAGAAAGTGTAGGGAAAACACTTAAAGAAATCTGCCTGGGTGAAAATTTTATGAAGAGGACCCCACCGGGCAATTGAAGCAACATCAAAAATACACTACTGGGACCTCATCAAATTAAAAAGCTTCTGTACAGCCAAGAACACAGTAAGTAAAGCAAGTGGACAGCCCTCAGATTGGGAGAAGATATTTGCTGGTTATGTCTCTGACAAAGGTTTAATAACCAGAATCCACAGAGAACTCAAACTTATTAGCAAGAAGAGAACAAGTGATTCCCTCTCAGAGTGGGTAAGGGACTTGAAGAGAAATTTCTCTGAAGAAGACAGGCGCATGGCCTACAGATATATGAAAAAATTCTCACCATCCTTAATCATCAGAGAAATGCAAATCAAAACTACTTTGAGATATCATCTAACACCAGTAAGATTAGCCCATATCACAAAATCCCAAAACCACAGATGCTGGTGTGGTTGTGGAGAAAAGGGAACACTTCTATACTGCTGGTGGGATTGCAAACTAATATGTTCCTTTGAAAAGATGTCTGGAGAACACTTAGAGAACTAAAAATAGACTTGCTATTTGATCCTATAATTTCCTCTATTAGGTATATATCCAGAAGACCAAAAATCACACTACAACAAAGATATTTGTATCAGAATGTTCGTTGCAGCCCAATTCATAATTGCTAAGTCATGGAAGAAGCCCAAGAGCCCATCGATCCATAAATGGATCAATAAATAGTGGCATATGGACACCATGGAATACTATGCAGCCATTAAGAAAGATGGAGACTGTACCTCCTTCATGTTTACATGGAGCTGGAAAATATTCTTCTTAGCGAAGTATCTCAAGAATGGAAGAAAAAGTATCCAATGTACTCAGCCCTACTATGAAATTAATTTATAGCTTTCATAGGAAAGCTCTAACCCAATTTTAGCCCAGGAATATGGGGAGAGGGGAGAGGGAGGGGAGGGGAGGGGGGAGGTAGGTGGAGGGAGGGTGATTCGTGGGATCACACCTATGGTTCATCCTATGGTTCATCCTATAAGGGTACATGTGAATCTCTCGAAATGTAGAGTATAGATGTTTTAACACAATAACTAAGAGAAAGACATGAAGGCTATGTTGACCAGTTGGATGAAAGTATTTCGAATTGTATATAGAAACAGTACACTGTACCCCATTAAAGTATTAATGTACACTGCTATGATTTAATTAAAAAAAAAAAAGAATCAAAAATAGGGCGGCACCTGTGGCTCAAAGGAGTAAGGTGCTGGTGGGTTCAAACCTGCATATGCTGGAGGTGGTGGGTTCAAACCCAGCACCGCCAAAAACTGCAAAAAGAATAAAAAATAAACAGTATAAATAAATAATACTGTAACACAAATTGATTATCTTCAATGGGCTGATCAGTTAGACCAAATAAAACTAAAGAAAAGGTTAGTAAGCTTAAAAAAATGGCAATAGAGACTTTCCAAGCTAAAAAGCAAGTAATCAAGTAATAGTCATCATCATCATGAATAGAAAATTAAAGAATCAAGAGATAATTTTAAATGGCATAATATGTACTTTGCTGAAGAGGAAATGAGAAAAAGAGATAATAGAAGAAATATTTGAAGAAATAAGGCTGAAAAATTCCAAAATTATTGATAGACACACAAACCACAAAGTCAGGAAGTTCAGAGAACACTAAGTAGAATAAATACCAAAAGATCTGCACCAGAAAACCTCGAAGGTAGCCAAAGACAAAAGGACTCCTTACCTATAGAACAAAGATAACATTACATCACACTTTTCATTAGATACTATGCAGGCAAAAAAAAAAAAAAGTAGTGTGAAATATTTAATGTGTTGAAAGAAAAACAAAGCCATCAGCCTAGAATTTTATATCAATTGTAATTAATCTCCAAAATTAATGTAAAAGTTGAACGTTTTTCAAACAAAAACTGAGGAAATTAATTGAAACGAAACCTGTCCTGCAAAAATTGTTAAGGAAGTTTTGCAGAGAGAAGGAAATTAGAGATCAGAAAATTAGACCATTATAAAGACAGAGAGAGAAATGAAAAACTAGAGAGAGGTGACAAGATAAGTGACTAGAGGCACCACTGGAGGATTGGACGAGCTAGAAGCAGGAAGAAAACTGGACTGAAGTGAACTTGGAGCAATTGAAATTGGCAGGTAGATCACAGGGAGAGGAAGCAAAGGCATTCCAGGAATCCACTGAGAAGAGCTGCAAAGATGAATACAAGAAGGTAGGAGAGAGAGCAGAGGTCAGTCTCAGAGTGGATCATATTCTGAGGAGCCCAGAGCCAAACAGAAGAAAAAAGGGGAACCCTCCCCCCCACCAGCGGCTTTCCAGGAAAAGCAAACCATAGGAACTCTCACCCCTTGGGATAATAGTATAAAGGACAAGGGACTTAGCTTTCCTGAACCTAGGCATTTCCCCCTCTGAATCTCCCTCCTGCAGAATAAAAAGCAATTTTGGCTCCAGCCAGCTTATAGCCACAGCCCCAAACCTCCTTTCTTTAGAAACTGAACAGAGAGCCCTGGCTATGGCCTGCTTCCCTCTGCATGGGTCTGTTAGGACACTAATCTAACAGACAACCTGGGAGGGTTGTCCTACCCACAGGTGTAGGAAAGGTGAAAGGACTGTAGATCCTGTTCCCTCCACATAGCATCAATTGAAAGGTACAGAGGCCAGCTTCTGTCTTACCAGCATCTGGCAGAAAATGAAAGTTTGTGAGGTGGCAAGGCCCAGAAACTGTGAAGGGAGATGCCTTGCCTTCTCACCATAACTGGTGGGAACTCAGAGGACCTCTACTGGGCATAACTCTGGAATCTAGGGCAAACCTGCACTGGGAAACCAAGACAGGCAGGGGACTAGCTGTGGATTCTCCTCCCCCACTACAGGAGGAAACTATGACTTTTTAATCTAGTGCTGGTAGGATAGTGCCTTGGACATGCCTAGCTTCTACTTAGCTGGTTCATACTCTACACTCTGGGATGGTTTGCCCCACCATCTGCAGTTTCCCCACCATCTACACACTTATCCCTGCTGGAGCTTCACCTAAAGCCCTGCCCCCCAGCCCCTCCCTTCCCAATGGAAAAAAAAGGCTAATTTCCAGCCCCCCACCCACCCTGTGTGACCCTGACAGGCAGTTTTGGTAGGCTGTGAGTGGAAAGGGCCCATGAGAAGGCAGTGGCTAATTAATGGCCTCCTGGGAGCTGCCTAATGGACCCCAAACAGAATAATTTCTTTAAACAACAATTAAGGAACACCCTAACCTTTTAGCTTAGAATAATAATAATAATAATAATAATGGAAAACACACTTGGGGAAAAAGCAAAAGAACCAAGGCAACATGAAAATTCAGAGCAGATCAACTCATCCAAGGGTTACAATGCAACTACAGCTGACAATGCTACCCAAAAAAGAATTTGGTGAAATGAGAGACATAGAATTTGGAATATTAATGGCAAATAAGAAGAAAAGGTGGGGGGAAAAGTGCAAAACCTGTCTCCAGAAATCAACAAAATTAAAAACAAAATCACCAAGAATCTGTCCTTAATTAGGATGGATATAACAGAGATTGAGGAATTGAAAGAGGTATTTATGGAGTTTCAAAATAGAGACTCTCAGCAATAGAACAGAATATGGAAAAGAAACTCAGAACATCAATACAATGACTTTTGAAATAACCCAAGCATTTGAAGAGGCAGAAAAGAAGAGAAGAAAAGCAGAGAAATCTCTTGGAGCAATACGGGACTACACAAAGGGTATAGACATATGATACATAGGTATTCCCAAAGGAGAAGAGTCCTAAAAGCATGGAAGTCATTAATGTGAAAAATTTCTTCAAGTCATTAATGTGAAAAATTTCCTAAGCATTGTCAGATACCCAGTAATATAGATACTAGATAGATACAGAACTCCAGGATGACTCAATTAAACAAAGGATCTCTTAGATACACTGTAATAAACTTGGCCAAAGTCAAAATAAAACAGAAAATTCTGCAAGCCAATTATAAACAACATCTTATCTACAAAGGCAAAAACAGTGGACTTTTCAGCAGAAACTTTACAAGTCAGAAAAGAGTAGTCACCTAGCTTTAATCTTAAACAAAGAAACTTTAAGTCTAGGACTCCGCATTCTGCTAAACTAATCTTCATATTTTGAGGGAGAAATTATAATCTTTTACTGACAACTAATCATTGAGGAAATTTGAGACTACAAGACCATCTCTGCAGAAGTCCTGAGACCCACACTGCACACAGACCATCACAATCAACCGCAAGCAAAGTAAAAATATCTGGAAACCAAAGGACAAAACCTAGCTTCTACAATGGTCCACATGGTAAAACCAGGCAACAGGCCATCACAATACAATATAAACAGAACCCCATCAAGCTTATTAATTTTCTCAATAAATGTGCAAAGCCTGAATTCCCCACTGAAGAACCTTTGGTTGGATGACTAGATAAAAATGCATGAGCCAAGTATATGGTAAAAATGCATGAGCCAAGTATATGGTATCTTCAAGAAACACATCTAATCTCCATGAATGAAAACAGAAGAAAGCAGGAGTTGCAATCCTATTTGTGGATACATTAGCCTTTAAAGCAACATATTAACAGGGAAAGGGTAAGAAACTGCTACAGCCAGGAGAAATCTAAACAGATGCAACAACCAAATGTAATGTGCTGCCTTGGATGGGATCTTGGAGCAAAAAAAAAAAAAAGGAACCAGTAAACTATGAACTTTAGATAATAAAAATGTGTCAGTAACCATCAGCAACCAACTAATTATAACAAATAAATAATGCTGATATATTACTAATAGGGAATAATGTATATATGAAGTTTCCCTTTTGGGAGTGTCTTTACAATGAAATTCAGCTACCTCAGCTCATATAATCACATCCCTTTACCATCTTCTCGATTTTTATTGTAAATCTACAATTGTTTTAAAAATAAATTCTATTGAAAAGGGGTTAAGAATTAATTTTGAGTTATAATTGTATTATTTCCTACTCTGAGACAATAACCTACTTCATCTCTTGAAATCTTATTTTTTTTCCTTGTAAAATAAGAATGATAATGGAAGATAATAGGACATAGAGTTACTTTGCGGGCTAAAATGCTATGCAAAGCTTTTAGTAGAACGTGTGACATATGATAAGAATAATTATTCTTACAGTCCCAAAGGAGAATATGTGGGTCATCTAGGTTTTCCTCTCAAGGAAGAGAGAAAATTACAATGAGATCATGTAAAAGCAATTACTGCATATTGAGACTCTGGGTTAAAAATATTCTTTATGATACTGTTATTATTCACAAATTGTGATTGTATAATTTGGAGCTGAGATAGCCAAACTTCATTGTAAAGACATTCCCAAAAGAATATTTTGCCATTGGCTAGAATGGCACACATGTCCATCTGTAATCTGTCTTTTGACTTATTTGTATATTCTACAACATGACCAGTATCACAATAATAAAAACCCTTTGTTGGGCTAGTTACTGACCAAGGATATGTTACAACTAATAAAAATGAGGTCCATCTTTTTCGTTGTCTGTAACATACATATATATATATATATATACACCCCTAAGAGGAGACAACTAATACAGCTGATTAATGATTTATTAGGATTCATGCCTATATTTAACCATGAAGTGACATGTTGAATACCATAAATCTGGCAATTTTTGGTCAAATCTTACTTTGTGAATCTATTTTACATCATTCTTAGTAATCTATACTATCTTTCCATCCTGGCCATTTACTTGAAAGGTATTGATGGCATAAATAAATTTCACAGTTCACAAATAAAATCTTAAATAAATTCACTGTCAAAAGTTATACTGTCCAAAAGGAACGTATTAATTCACATTCCCGCCAGCAGTGTAGAAGTGTTCCCTTTTCTTCACATCCACGCCAGCATCTCTGGTTTTGGGATTTTTTGTTATGAGCCAATCTTACTGGAGTTAGGTGATAACTCAAAGTAGTTTTAATCTGCATTTCTCCGATGATTAAGGATGGTGAGCATTTTATCATTTATCTGTAGGCCATGCGTCTATCTTCTTTAGAGAAATTTCTCTTCAAGTCACTTGCCCACCCTGAGATGGGATCACACAAAAACTAAGAAAATGACATAAAGGCTATGTTGACCAGTTTGATTAAAATATTTCAAATTGTATATGAAAACACCACACTGTACTCTATGATTGCATTAATGTGCACAGCTATCATTTAATAAAAAAATAAAAATAAAAAAATAAAAAAAGTTATACTCTCTAAAAGCCAATGGTCTTCAGATAACTGATTCTAAACTGGTTATTGTAGCCAATATATTAAACTAAGAACTTTGGGAGCCACACCAAAAAACAGTCTTTTCACAACTAAGAAATTTCCTTTCATTGCACCTACAAATATAAATATTGACTCTTGCAAAGCTTCTTGAACCCTTAGCATGGACAAATCAATGCCTTGGCATTTTATATAAGTAGCATGGCATGAATTATACAAGAAATACAATAATACTCCTTAATTCTAGGTCAGCAGGCAATCCTTTCATGAAAACAGTTCTTAAATGTGCTGCAAAAGGATGGCCAAAATAACTTGAGGACCACTTTGCGAAATAAAATTATAATCACCATTACATCATTCCTTTTCAGATAGAAAGTATATTCATGCATTTAATTATTCATTAAAAATGTGATGGAGTTTTCTATCTTCAAGTCATGACATAGGGTTATAAAGATACAGTATAAATCGCAATGATTATTCCTTTGGAATATAGATGTAAATAGGTGTAAATATAGACACAAATGTAGATACGTAAGTATAATTACATAAATGTACATCAGTCATTATTTTTTACTTAGTTTTCAAACATATCACATCCTCTATCTTGTAAAATAATGTTATAACATTCTCTAAAGAAAGTCAAGATACCAGAAATAGTATTAAATATGTGACCAATTAGAAAGAATTTCCATACTAAGACAAATAATATTAGACATTATTTTTCTAATGAGATTTAGTTTAAGAAGCTAAAATTCCTTAAAATTTTGGAAACAAATGCATTACCCACAGATACCACTTACTTCACACTTCCGTATTCTTGAGGAAATATATTTTATTAATTCATTGGGAAAAGAATATAGCTATGGTGTTACTTGCTACAATCTAAAGCTACCTAATTGAGATGACCTAGGGAATGAACAGAACCAAATTCCTTGTGGGAAAAGAAGAAATAAACTTTGTATAAGATGCCATGACAGCTTATTTTATTAACAGCTTTGGATAAAAGTGAGGTGCTATATTATGTTTTCTATAATACAGTTACAAAATTACAGAATTCCTACACAATTTAGAGACATGAAGTGACTATGAGAGTGACCAGAGATCACCCCAGGAGCCGAATTTCAGGACTTGAGGTTTGAATCAAATGGCACTGAGGTTCTAATAGCAGGTACAAAGGAATTACACTCTAGAAAGAGAGCAGAGGAGAAACTGCTGTTAAACAGAGGACAGAAGAAGAGTCCCAGCCTGAGGCAAGATCTTTTACTCCATGGTTTATCTTCCACTGCTCATATCTCTATCAAGAAACTGTTAATTTCAAAAGTCCATGTCAAGAGGAGGTCACAAAGAGCATAAAAATTCTGATTCTCACTTGAATATGTTTAGAAATTTTTTTCAGATCCATCGAGTATTCCCATACATTAGCATAAGCTCACTGTTGGTGTGACTTCAAATTAGTACAACATCTATGGAGAAGTCATTTTAGAAATAGAAACCTGCATTGAAATGTTTATTGCAGAACAGAATCACAATCGCAAAGATGTATATCAATTTAAGTGCCCATCTATTCATGAGTGGATTAACAAAATGTGGTATATATACACCATAGATTACTACTCACCCATAAAAATGAACTTTTTTATCAACTTGCATGGATTTGAGACCATTATTTCAAAGTAAAGTATCAGAGGAATGGATATCATGTACTCTGTAATAACTGGGAGGTAAATGGTGGGTAGGAATTGGGCACAAAGGACATACAGATTATAGGAAATCAACATGAGGGGAGGGGAGGGTCAAATTCTTAACTATCGGGTACAAGGAACACTAGTCTGATCCAAGTTATGTATAATAAAAGGTATCCATGCAACAAAAACATTGGTACCTCCTGAGTATTTTGAAATTAAAAAAAAAAAAGAAAAGAAAAGAAAGGGGGAAAAGGTGGCATAAGCAGTTAAATAAGCCAAACAATTTTGAAGTTATAGCCTTGACCCCAAAACATTCTGTTTCTGTATGAAGTTTATGATAAAGTACGAATTCCTTCCACAGCATACTGTCTATTCCCATGGGTCCTCCCCATGCCCTTTTCCCTCCATACTCTTTCCTCCCCCTTGAATGTAAGTGTGTTTTTTTGTTCATGTAGGCATGAAGTTGTTTATTTATTGGTTTCATATTGAGTACATTAAATACTTGCTTTTCCTTTCTTGTAATATTTTACTAAGAAAAATGTTCTTGAACTCCATCCAGGTTAATACAAAAGATATAAAGTCTCCATATTTTTTATGGCTGAATACTATTCTGTGGTATACATATACTACAGGTTCCCCTCTCCTTTACTTCAGATTAATCGGGTACAAACAATTAGGCTACAAAGTTTGCATTTGTTAGGTAAGGTTCCTGTTGTAGTTGTGCTCCTCACTAGGACGTGTGTCATATACTCTTACATTGTGCTCATTAGGTGAGAGCACACCAGTCCCCTACCCTTCTCCCCCCCACCACCATTCCCTCTTCCCTCTATCACTCCTCTCCTCTCCCATCTACCAAACTTGAATTTAATTGAGTTTTCTCTCAGGTGGGTATATATCACACTTCATTAATCCATTCATGTGCTGATGGACATTTGGGTTGATTCTTTGACTTGGTGAATGTGACCTGAGCTATAATGAACATTCTAATGCAAATGTCCTTATGGTAGAATGATGGTATCCCTCCCTACCCCGTAAATACCTAGTAATGGGATTGTGAGAACAAATGGAAGGTTTAGTGTTAGGTCTTGGAGGATTCTCCATACTTCCTTTCATGGAGACTGTGTTAGCATTCAGTCCCAACAGCAGTAAAAGCAAGTGTTTCTTTCTCTCCACATGTATGCCAGCATCTACATTTTGGGGACCCTGTGATGTGGGCTACTTTCACTGGGGTTAGGTGCTATCTCAGGTTGGCTTTGATTTACATTTCTCTAATGACTAAGGATGATGATAATTTTTTTTCATGTTTGTTGGCCATTTGTCTATCTTCTTCAGTAAAGGTTCTGTTTATATCTCTTACCCATTTATAAATGAGATTGTTTGTTCTTTTCTTATTGATAGTTTGAGTTTTCTGTAGATCTTAGTTTTCAGCCCTTTGTCAGACTTGTAGCATATAAATATCTTCTCCCATTCTCAAGTCCATCTGTGTGCTTTTGTTGTTGTGCCCTTATCTGTGCAGAAGTTTTTTAATTTGATCACATCCTACTTATTTATTATGGGTATTGCTGCAATTGCCAAGTGGGTCTTCTTCATAAAATTGTCATCTGAGAAGAATACTTAAGAAAATAGGCATCAATGGGAGATTTCTTAAACTGACAGATGCCATCTATGACAAATCCACAGTCAGTATCATACTGGATACAGTAAAACTGAAAGTATTTCCACTTACAACTGGAATAAGACAAGGATCCTTGCTATCACCACTACTATTCATTATAGTGCTAGAAGTTCTAACCAATGCAATCTAAGAGAAGGATATCAAGGGTATGCAAATGGGGACAGAGGAGATCAAACTGTCTTGCCTTTTGATAATGATATGATCTCAAAATTAGAAAACCCCAGGGACTCAAACACAAAGCTCCAAAGAAATACAGTAAGGTCTCAGAATAGAAAATCAACATTCATAAATCAATAGCCTTCATGGATGCCAACAATAGGCAAGCTTTGATACAAATCAAAGACAATTCCCTTCATAGTAGCTTCTAAGAAAATGAAATACATTGAAATATACTTATCAAAGAATGTGTAGGATCTCTACAGTGAAAACTACAAACACCTGAGAAAAGAAATAGAAGGAGACATTAACAAATGGAAATACATACAATGCTCATGGCTAGGTAGAATCAACATTGTTAAAATGTCTATAGTACCCAAAGCAATCTACAGATTTAATGCAATCACCATTAAAGCACTAACATCATACTTTGAATAACTTGAAAAACTAGTGCTTTGTTTCATAAAGAACCAGAAAAAAACCCAAATAGCCCATGCAATTCTAAGAAATTAAAGAAAATGCCTGTAGGCTTCACATTACCAGATTTCAGGTTATACTGTAAGTCTACAGTGAACAAAACAGCACTGTACTAGCACAAAAATAGAGATACACATCTTTGGAACTGCATAGAGAAGAAACAAGCCACATATTGCCTTCCGAGTTTTGATGAACCAAACAAAAGCATACACTGCGTAAAAGAATCCCTATTTGATAACTGGTGCTGGGGGCAGAGGTGAGCCACATGTAGAAAACTGAAACTGAACCTGAACATCTCACTGCTTATAAAACCTGACTCTCACTGAATAAAAGATTTAAAGTTAAGACACAAAACAATAAAATTCTAGAAGAAAGTATGCGGAAATCTTTTGATGATATTGGCCTGGGAAAAGTATATTTGGTAAATGAATAAATACATGTAATTCTGTGCCAGACTGGCTATGTGTAACGTAAGTGATATACCTTTTCAGTGATAACTAATGACTAGGCTGAGAACTACACAAATGTTGTATTCACAAGGCATATGTAAATGGCTAAATACATAAACACACACACAACATAAAATATGTTGTTATAATATTCTCCAAAGCCAGTCAAGATATTGGAAATGGCATTAAAGACATGTCCAATTAGAAATACTAAAAGAAAAAATACTGTATATCATTTCCCTAAGGAGATTCAGTTTAAGAAGCTAAAGGCCCTTGAATCTGGGAAGTCTGAAAAATAAATGCATTTATGTATATACATATAAATACACATATATATGCAAATATACTCATAAACATACACATACACACAATTCCATCAGTTGCTCAAAGGCTATACACTTTCCCCAATGAGAAAAAAAAAAAAAAAAAGAAAAGTTGAAATACCTCTTGCCCAGACCTTATTATTCTTTTTGTAAGATTTAAAATCCAGAAACATGCCTTAAACTCTTTGAAGTGTATATTTCTGAAAAGCAAGTAGATTAGTTACATTTTTAAAAGATGAAATAAACGTTATTACAACAAGAAATTATATTGTATAGTCAAAACAAAGCCTCTTCTTACAATATCAACTCCGTGATAATCATAATGTTCAAAAATTTAGAGTCACCAAAGTCTTTGGAGATAATATTATGGATTGCAACTTCAATGCCTACAAATTAAAAAATAATCATCTTTCATGTTGCATATTTTGATTGTTGTTAAACACTCCTGAGACACTGCAGGATTTTAAGGCATCTTGCTCTAAACTTCCTGCTATAATACACATCTTAGGCTCATTTTGCATGATAAAGCAGTTGATTCATTTGTGAGGCATTAAGAGTTGATAAGCTTCATTCTGATGCTTGACCATTTAAAATATAAATCTTTGGGCTCAGCACCTGTACTCAGTGAGTAGGGCACCAGCCATATACACTGAAGGTGGCGGGTTCGAGCCTGGCCTGGGCCTGCTAAACAACAATGACAACAGCAACCAAAAAAAAAAAAAAAAAAAATGTACAGGCATTGTGGCAGATGCCTGTGGTCCCAGCTACTTGGGAGGCTGAGGCAAGAGAATCACTTGAGCCCAAGAATTTGAGGTTGGTATGAGCTGTAATACCATAGCACTCTACTAAGGGTGACATAGTGAGACTCTGTCTCTAAATAAATAAATAAATAAAATATAAATCTTTGTAAATTTTAGTATCTGCATGGTGCTTATTGCATTCTTAAATTTATGAAGAGTGACACCTAAGCTACAGTAGGTATAAAAGCTTTTCCTTTTCTACTTTACTTTCCTCAGTCTCTTCTCCATGCATAGAGCAGAGTAATCTTTCTAAAACAGTGTCAGATTATTTCATTTCTTCATCTAATTATAGTGGTGGAAACCAAGATGTTCTGGAACCTAGTTATTATTCCGATCTAATCGATTTCCACTCCGCCCCTGCTGATACTAAGCAGCCACAATGGCCTACTTGGTTTTCCTCTATTCATAAAATATGCTTCTGGGGGTCCTTTGTACTTGCTGTCCCTGTTCCTGCAACACTCATTCCTCAGCTTTCCTTACATCCTAGAGTTTTCCGCTCAGATACTATGTCTTTAAAGAATATTTTTCTAACTATCTTATTATAGCAGCATTTGTTTTCATCATACACTATTCCTTTATCCTGTTTCATTTTGCTTCAACAAATTTAGAACCAAATGATGAATACATTTACTTATTTAATTCAATTCATCATCACTATAATGTGAGCTCCAGCAAATTAGGCAGCTACCCACTGATTTATTCCCAAGGCCCATAAGAAAGCATGATATATTTTAAGCATTTACTAAGTATTTGTTGTATGAATAAATAATGAATAGATTGTTTAAAAATCCGTCCTGCACATCTTTTGAAACACTATCTTCAATTTCTGCTGACCATGAATCATCCGCTATATGTTGAGGAACTTGTATTTGATGCTACTTTTGTTAATACAATATATAGTAATACAATCTCACTTACCAAGGCCATTTTAGTGTCAAATTTGAAGCTTTCAAGGGTATTCATTATAAAACTCCACAGAAAAGACAAAATTATAATTTGTCATCTATGCTATCCACAAAATTACAGTGCTCAAATGAATATTAAAACTCTGCAATCCATGTAGCAAAGCCTTTTGCAGATGGCTGTTCTTTTGCTGAAATTTAAATCTTAAACAATGATTGATAGTATAAGGGGAAATTAGCTTTCCCAAGATTTCACAAGTTCATCAAAAGCATTATTCCTTAATAAACAATAGCAATGAAGAAGGTTTTTATTGTGGCAAAAGTCTACATTGACAGTTTTCTTTAGGAAAAAAAATAGTTTTACTGTTAGGTGGTTTCCTTTACAATAGAATAAAACTTTTTTTAACAACTGGATACCAAGATTTCTAAGATTTTTCTCAAAAAGTCACAGCTAGAACTGTTGACTTTAGGAAAACTTTATATCTCTAGAATACTTTAGGGATCTTGAATTATACATTCTCAGAATACTATACTATGTCCTGTATTTTACTAGACTGCAAGTTCCATGAGGGCAAAGATTTTCAGTACTGGATATTCTGCACTGAATCTCCAGTACAAATCATGTTGTCTGTGTAGTGAGATTACGCATTAAATATAAATATGTGTATTTTTTTCTTTATAAGTGATTTTTTTCTTTCTATGTCTAAAGCATGCACATGACCACATATGGAATAAAGACTTTTACTGAGAAAAGCAGTTAATTTTTTCTTTTTAATTTTAAAAACTCTCAGTAGAAATAATATTTTCATGATTGAACCCAGGTGTTCAAAGTTGCTATTAGCTCACGAGTTATGACTGCACCACTCACCATTGCACTACAGCCTTGTCAGCAAAGTGAAAGTCAGACTCTGCCAAAAAGAAGTAGAAGAGGAAGAGAAAGAGGAACAAGAAGAGAATGTCCAAAATGGCAGTTTAAAGACATCTCCTGACCAGCTTCTCTCAGTAAGGTTGAGAATAGGAGCACCCAGACACATCCATCTGGACTGTCCCACCCCTAAACTACATTGTAAAGGCACAGAGTGACAGTGTGGGACTGAAAAAGATAAGAAGGGAAGGCCCCCGGCATGGAATGTTGATGCAACTGAGTGCCTTGCCCCAGGAACAGAGCCTACTCATGGAAACTCTGGGATTAAGGCCACCAAAGAATCTCCTTCACACCCCATGCCACCTGTGGGGGTGGAGTGGGAATTGCCTGTCTTCCAGACTAGCCTACCCCTCTAGTCAGAGAGTGCAGTAAAAGTAAGCAGGAACTGTGGACCCCAGGACTGTCAGGGGTACAAAAGTTAGAGGTCTTTAGAAGAGGGTTAGGGAGAGCATAGATTTTCTCCAGCTTCCTTGGAACAGAGCTGGTGGCTTACCACTGAGTGCTCGCTGGTGTGGTGCACAACCAGCTTTGGTCATGGAGTTCGGTCAGCTGGAAACCCAACCACCAGGTGCCTCATCTCCCTATTTCAGTGAGCTGAGGGAGTGGAATGGAGGTTACTGAGGCCCTGAACCAGCTGACACCTATGTAGGCCATGCTTGACACAGCTTTCAAGGGTCTTGCCTCACACACTACTTTGGTTCCACCTCCTAAGCTCAGGTAGGCAGTATTGGGCTGATCCCATAAAAAAAAAAAAATTCCAGCAGTAACACACATCCCCACATGATGTCTTGGAAATTAAACAATTTTTTGCTGAATAACAGCTGGTTAAAAGAGGAGATAAAAAAGGAAATCATTAGATCCCTGAGCAAAATGATAATGAATACACAAGCTATCAAACCTCTGAGATACTGTGAAAACAGTTCTAAGAGAGAAACTTATCACATTAAATGTCCACATCCAGAATTGTGAAAGAGAGCAAATGAACAATCTAATAAATCATTTTAAAGAATGGGAAAAGATGAACAATCTAATTCCAACCCAGTGGAAGAAAAGAAATAATTTCATGTATTAAATTAGAATTACATGAAAACAAGAACAAAGAACCATTACAAAGATTAGTGAAATAAAAAGTTGGCTCTTTGAAAAGAGAAATAAAATTGATCAATCCTTGGCCACATGAACTAGAAACAGAAAAGATCTCTAATATCCTCAGTGAGAAAAAATGAGGAAATAACAGACACCATAAAGATACAAAAGAACGTCATTGAATACTACAAAAATTTCTACACCCAGAAATTTGAAAATATGTAGGAAATGGCCCAATTCCTGATATCACACTACCTCCTTAGACACAACCAGAAGGAAAAAGAACTCTTGAGTAGACCAATGTAAAGCAATGAAACTGCAACAATAAAAAAATTTTCCAACAAAAAAAGTCCTAGATCAGACAGTTTTACACCAGAATTCCACCAAACTTTGAAAGAAGAACTCATACCTATATTGCAGATCCTAATGCAAAACACTGAGAAGGAAGAACCTCCTCACCCCCAACTCCTTCTATTAAGTAAAAAACATCTGATAGCAAAACCAGGAAAGAACTCAACAAAAAGGGAAAACTACAGACCAATATCATTAATGAATATTCATAAAAAATACTCAATTATATCTTAGCAAACAGAATTCAGCTACACATTAAAAAAAAAAAATTTTCATCACATACATGCGAGGTTCATCCCAGGAATGCAAGCCTGGCTCAACATATGCAAATTTAAAAATGTAATTCATCATATGAAAAAGTAAAAACAAAGAACATATAATCTTTTCGACCGATGCTGAAAACTCATTAGACAAAATTCAGCACCCTTTTTGATACAGCACTTAATAAAATTAGCAGATAGGACATTCCTTACATTAACACAAGCCATCTATGAAAAACCCACAGCCAATAGCATATTGAGTGGTGAAAAACTAAAAGCATTCTCACTTAAAACTGGAACAAGACAAAGATGTCCACTATTGCCACTATGTGTACTAGTCAACATAGTGCCTGAAGTCCTAGCCAATGTAATCAGGCAAGAGAAGGATATCAAGGGTATACAAATGGGGACAAAGAAGGTCAACATTTCCTCTTTGCTGATATGATCTTAAACTTAGAAAACCCTAGAGACTCAATCTCACGACTTGTGGAAATGATGAAGAAGTACAGCAACATCTCAGGATATAAAATCAAGATTCACAAGTCAGTAACTTCACATACACCGAAAACAGGCAAGCTGAGGTTCAAATCAAAGACTCAATACCCTTTGCTGTAGCATCAAAGACAATGAAATACCTTGGGATATACTTAACAAAGGATGTGCAGGATCTCTACAGAGAGATCTGTGAAACACTAAGAAATAAAATGGTGAGGAAGTGAACAAATGGAATAACATATTATGCTAATGGATGGGAAGAATCAACATTATTTAACTCCTATAATCACAGAGCAGATCACCTGAGCTCAGGAGTTTGAGACCAGCCTGAAGTAAGCAGGTGTTGTGGCAGGTGCCTGTAGTTCCAGCTACTCAGGAGGCTGAGACAAGAGAATCACTTAAGCTCAAGAGTCTGCTGCGAGCCGTGACACAGAGCAGTCTACCAGGGCATGACAAAGTAAGACTCTTGTCTCAAAAAAAAAAAAAAGTTGATACTATCCAAAGCAATCTACAGATTTAATGCAATCCCCATACCAATATCCTACTTTAAAGAACTTTAAAAAAAAAAAAAAAACAGTTCTTTGTTTTTTATGGAACCAGAAAAAGCCTCAAGTAGCCAATGAAATTCTATAAAATAAAATATCTGATGACATCTTGTTAATATCCAGGTTATACTATAAGTCTATAGTAATCAAAACTGTATGGTACTGGCATGAAAATAGAGGCATAGATCTATGGAATAGAACAGACAACCTAGAGAGTAAACCAGCCTCATGTTACCATCTGATCTTCAAAAAAGTAAACAAAAACACACACTGGAGAAATGAATCCGTATTCAATAAATGGTGCTGGGAGAACTGGTTAGTCACATGCAAAACACTAAAACTGACCCATACCTCTCACTAGTTTCAAAAATTAACTTCTATGGATAAAAGATTTAATTCTACAACACCAGAATCTTTTCTATGAAAACACTAGAAGAACATGTGGGAAAAACTCTGAATCTTATCAGTCTAAGAAAAGAATTTATGAAGACCCCACTGGCAACTATGGTAACAATAAATATAAATAAATGGAATCTGATCAAGATGAAAAGCTTTTGGACAGATAAGGAAACAATAAACAAAGCAAACAGGCAACCTGCAGAATAGGAGAAGATAATTCACATGCTACAAATCTGACAAAGGGATAATCAGAGTCTACACAGAATTCAAGTAAAACAACAAGAAAAGAAGAAACAATCCCACAAATAACTGGGCAAGAGACATGAACCAATCTTTTCTCATGAGGATTGATGAATGGCCAGAAAAAAATGCCCATCATCCCTAATTATCAGAGAAATGGAAATCAAAATCACTCTGAGATATCACCTAAGCCCAGTAAGAATGGCCCATATCACAAGGTCCCAAAGCAGGAAATGTTGGTGTGGGTTAGAAGAGAATGGAACACTCATGCACTGCTGGTGGGACTGCAAACTAGTACAGCCTTTATGGAAAGAAGTATACAGACTCCTCAAAGAGCTAAAAGTGACCTTCCATTTGATCCTGCAATCCTATTACTAGATATCTCCCCAAAAGAAAAAAAGTTATTTACCATAAGGATATTTATACTCGAATGTTTACAGCAGCTCAATTCACAGTTGCAAAAATGTGGAACAATCCAAATGCTCATTAATAAACTGTGTATACACACACACATACACATATATATGCACACTCACACACCAGACACACACATACACACAATGGAATACTACTGAGTCATAAAAAAATATGGAGACTTTATACCTTTTGTAATAACCCAGAAGGATTTGGACAACATACTCCTAAGTAAAGTAGTACAGGAATGGAAAACCAAGCATCCCATGAACTCAATACTAAATTGACTAGTGGATTAACCACTACAGGACACATAAGAGAAAAATGAACCCTTAAAGAAGGGTTTATTAAGTTTCCACCTAATGGAAACGCCACAAATTTCCACCAATGGATGGGTATACGGTACACTTCCTGGGTAAAGGACACAACTACAACTCATACTTTACCATACAAACATAAACAAGGTAACCACATTGCATGTGTCCTCACATTAATCTAAAGTGTTAGAAAAGAATAAATAAAGAAAAAGAAAGTCTATTTCTAAAGGCCAATCTAAACTGAGCTTACCTGAAAAAACAAAGATTTCAAAAATAAAAAATATTATAGTTAATTCAATGCATGTAAGAAATACTAGCTGTGGAGGAGAACTAAAGTTGACAGGTAGATTAGCCAAACTTCTCAGATGCCAGGATAAGTGCTACTGATTCTGACAAAGGTGGTGAGTGACATAGGCCTTCATAGAGGTTTCGGGGGCTGGTGATGAGGACTGTGCACATGAGTGGGCAAGAGTCATCACTGAGAATCTGCCCTTCTCATCTTTCTCACTAATCATCAGTGGCAAATCAATAATTTCCAGCACAGTTAACACCTATAAACCTTCTCTTGTCATTCAAGTGAGCATCCCATGTTTGTGCTGCCTGTACCAAAGAGCTACTTCATGTATTCAGTTTATTCCACTGCTGGGGGTGTGCTTCATCCAGAAGAGCAGAGTGTGTGTTCTGAGATTTTAGTGAGTCCATCTGAACTGCCTATATGACATCTAACTTCAATGTCCCAAGATACTTCCAAGTCCCAAAGTAAAAGAGTTTAGTGGTCTGGGATATTCATATGGATTATGAAAATATAAACAGAAGCCTGAATCATAAGTACCTAGGGAGACCACAGAGTAATAGGATCCACCCTCCAAACATTTGAGAGTAAAAGCTAAACATATTTCCTGAATATTCATGGCATATTTTCTTTGTGTGACATTTAATCCCCAATGAATCAAGACATACAGAGATTATTATATATTATTATATAATCCATATGTAGATTAGATTCATATACATACACACACATACATATATAAGGTGTCCATAAAGTTCATGTGCAATTTACAATGTAAAACTATTTTATTTATTTTTTATTTTTTTGTAAAACTATTTTAAATTGCACAGGAACTTTATGGATTATTCTGATCTTCCTCTCTCCCCCCATATACATACATGATAATTATGATCTGTCTTGCTGTAAAAATGTTTTAAAGTGATTGTGGCACTTGTGAATATTTTATGTAACATAATAGCATCTATAGAGTTTTATCTACTCCAATTTAAAAGAAAGAACAAACATAAATTTCAGATTTAATTAAAGCCTATAATGCACTTAGATTTTATAATTTTGATTTTAAAATTAAAATTCTGTATTTTTTTTTCCCTCAAGGGTTTATGCAACCAGAATGGTCTTCCTTTCCTGAATATTGTTCTTGTAATTAACTAACATCACAAACTTTTTCCTCTCTAAACTATTCTGTTACAACTAGTGCTATGACCATATCACAAAAATTCCTCTCTAGCCACACTTCTTTGTTAATATTCCCATCAATATAGAAGATATATTAATCACTTCTCCTTTATAAGGCATTAAAAAACATGCGGAAAAAAATGTGTTTTGAAAGACAGAATAAACATGCTGTGTAAAAGTTGTTTGTATTCTTACAATTGGTAACATTTAAATGACAGAAGAAGAATGCAATCTTATCATTGGCAGTTACTACATTAATTATATGACTTCTATTAAAAAATATGATGGCAAGCCGATGTGAACAAAGGTAACCTCGTGAGGCCTTAGAAATTCTCTAGTTTGGTTACAATGAAAAACAAAACAATATGCTTCTATTTTGTGTAAAATGTAGTAATACCCAGGTTTTATCTTCTCTCAAAGAAACTCACCAAAATCAAACAATTTTGTTACTTATTGAACCTGAATGTACATGATCAGCATTTTGATGGTGCAATATTCATGGATATTGAATATATTTGAATATAACATATTGTTCTATTTTTCTCTAATATAGACTTCAGAAGGTAATAATCATATTTACTCAATAACTTTCTAGTACATCTCCAAGAAAATAGTGAGGTAAGGTGGGAGGTGAAAAATATATTTCCAAAATGAAGTTGAAAGGTTTGTAGAAATTTTTCAAATAAATTATATTTAGTAGAGTATGCTGGATCTTGGACATCTCAGCAACTCTCAGTTCTTCCAGTAACATTTGTAAATTTGTTTTGCAGTTTTGCTCCTTTTCTCTTTGCATGCTGATTCCCCAGCTGTTTTATCTGCTATCACTTATTTTCAAAGGATCTGAAGTTAAAAAGATAGTAACAGTCACAGAACTGAGTGCCATGGTATGGTTTTACACTTGGTTATAGAAGCAGATAGTTATTTAAAAATGTATATTTACATTTATATGAATGTGTAAGAAGAGTCTTCTTATTTTTAATTGTCCCTTTTGATAATGGAAAAATATAATTATTACTATAAAATCATAAAAATAAAAGCCATTTTATGTTAAACATAAAATCTTTATGGCTTGAAGTCATTATGGTTTTATGTTAATATTTGATTCTCAAAAGGACACATACTAGCATCATTCACATGAATTTTATCCAACATGGAGTAACATCATTCAAACTGCTCTGCTCTAGTAGTGTATGACTTGTTCTTTGTATGAACTTATGTTCCTTGTGACAGTGAAATGTATGTTTGAGTATACATAGAGATTCTAAAACAGGTACTCATTATAAATATTACTCCTAAATTTGTCTTGTTGTTTATTAGGTTTCTACGCTAAATACATCAATTCTTTTCTAATCTAAGTACTTAAATTCTTTTGAGTTTTGGTTTAAATGAGCATTCTGAAATATTAATGAATTGTTTAAGGTGTTAAACATAAAATCTTTCTCAGAACTTCCTACTGGATTTCTATTTTTTCTATCTAATTATATAGATTATAGCTTGTGACCACATTCATTTTCATGTATAGCCACTAATTCTACCAAGATCAATTTTCCCAGACCACAATTTGCAGACCTTAATTTCATCATGAAGTCCTAATTTTCCTTCAAATTCAAATTTTATCATTTGCAGCTTTAGTCAATGTTCATTTTATTTTGTTCTGAGTGTTCTCAGTGTGCTTCTGACATCTAATTTTTGAAGGTCAATATATATACTATGTAGTGTTATTAAGAAGTTGTAATTTGCCAGTAAATTTACATTCATTGTGAGGTTTACTGGTTTACAGCACAGTGCTAAGTGTATAATATGCTTTCTGCTTGCCTAAAAGGATTGTTACTATTAGACAGGAAGTGAATTAAATTCCTGTCTTTTCACTTTTAATCTTTAAATATATTCAATTTTCTTTTCCTCTGTCCTCAGAAATTCCTTTCTTTCCATGTTAACCCTTTGACAATATTCTTGATTCCAAAATTCCCCACTTCTCTTAGGACATCAATCATTTGCTTTAATTCTTAAAACTTAAATTCCACTGCCATTTTCCTTACACCTTACATTATAGTTTCTGTGTTACATACTATACATTTATATGATTTTAGAGTTTGAATAGACTCCAATCAGTCATCAAGAATCTGTAATGTAATAACACCTAATTTCTTTATATGGCACTCAAAGCTCAATTTTTATAATTCTATCCTGCCAAGCAGATCCATAAAGGAGACAACAATCTCAAATTTTACCTTGTCTGGTTTTGAAGTTATTTCTCATGTGTTTAGTATTCTTGACCTGTGATTCTTCTTATAGGACAAACATTTAAGATGACTGCAATAATCCTTCTGGAATGGTACTTAGGTTTGTGAATATTCTCTAAAAACTTGCTGGGTAGACCTGACCACTGCAAGTTTGAACACTGAATATGGAAGTTATATTTTCAGTTCTTACTATTGCTTGGCAATGTGCTACTAATGGCCTGTCGCTTATCTCCAATCCTTATAACATCATCTTGTAGAAGATACTATTAATTTAGTGGATGAAGAAAATGAAAGTCAGAGAGTTAAATTACTTCTCTATGATAACAGATATGGCTAAACCCAGATTCAAAGTGATGTCTCTCTGATGCGAAAGTCTATGCACATTTTTATATTAGGCTGCATCTTCTATTCCAGGCCCTTTTGCCCTCTATAAACACAATCCACAAGTAGCATCAATATTTTTTAACCTTAGCAAAACATAAACAGTTGGCTTTTTAATGTTGAAATATAAATGCAACTATTTTTCTTTTATTACTTTTCTTAACATAGATTTCTACATTATTTTATTTTTTAAATAAAAAGAAAATTTTCAGCATCATTCCAGGATAGATATACATGTAAATTTAAAAGTAAATGGAAACATACATAGATGTGGTATTTGTATGTATTAATGTATATGATAGACATATATGTATATATGTCTATTTTTCAGGTATAATGTATATTAATACACTAAGTGTATTAATAAGTGTATTAATAAGTGTATATGCACTTATGTCTGTAATTATATATAAGCATATGTACATTGAAATATTACAGGGCAGCACCTGTGGCTCAAAGGAGAAGGGTGCCAGCCCCATATACTAGAGGTGGTGGGTTCAAACCTGGCCTCAGCCAAAAACTGAACAAAAAAAGAAAAAGAAATATTACTTTCTTGGAGTTTCTGAATATCTTTTAGATAAACAAAGCAGTTAAATCAACTTTTTGTTTCGATAAAATAAAATATGATATTCTGAACACTAATAGGAAGATGGGTTACAAATAAGTGAAATTATTTTATAGTTTTTATTTGCATTTAAATGCAATGAATAAAATAAATGCAGTGAATATTCTGAAGTTACAAATCAAAACATATCATATTCTTCAAAAGTTTGTAAAGTTATTTTTTAATGTCTTTAAGTGCTTTCTTTAAAAAATAAAGTCTTAATGTCTAAATACCTTAAATATTTCAGAAAGAATATATTTTAAGCAAGACCCGCACATACACGAGTCCTATAATAGCATTTTCTAATCTTTATATTTTCCATTGTCATTGAACCATAGGCTGTACTTCAAATGGTCTTCTATTTTTTTTTTAAGAGACAGAGTCTCACTTTATCACCCTCAGTAGAGTGCCATGGTATCACAGCTCACAACAACCTCCAATTCCTGGGCTTAGGTGATTCTTCTGCCTCAGCCTCCTGAGCAGCTGGGACTACAGGTGTCTGCGACACCACCTGGCTATTTTTTTGTTGCAGTTTGGCTGGAGCTGGGCCTGATCCCACCACCCTCGGTATATGGGGCTGGTGCCCTGTCCACTGAGCCACAGGTGCCACCCAAATGGTCTTCTTTTTTATTTTTAATTCATTTTTTCTGTAATATGTATATGCTGGGGCCTCCCATTTATTGATTTATTCAATAAATACTTCTTGAGAGTTGGCTATTACACATAATCTGACATATAATTTATCATCCAAATCATGAAAGTTTTAAGAATGAGAGAAGTTGTTAGTAACAACCATGTCATATTAGTGACATTTGTCCTGGACACCTGGGAAATATGGACATTAGGTTTAACCACGTGCTAAGAAAAAGTCAGATAGGGTTTCTACTCTCATGAACTACTCAGTCTATGGTACAAGTTAAACCTCAAACAAGAAAATACATTTTAAGAAAATATTACATGTTGCACTAAGTGTCATCAAGGAAATAAGCATGGTGTTAAGTTGGGTGAAGAAGGTGAGGAAGCGTGGAGTGATCAGATCATTCTGTAGAAATTATATCTAAGCTGACGTGTGAAGGTTGAGGAAAATAATGACAAATGAATGCAGAGATTAGGGTAGGCTTCAGGTTTAAACTCCTGGAAAAGATTTCCCCAGGTACAGGAAATCAAATATGACAATGCCTGAGGTAAGATAGCCTGAAGAACTGATAATCAGTTGGTTCCAAGTTTACAATTCCACTGGATGGTAGGCATTCCCAGGAGCAAGATTGTGACAGATCTTTAAAGATGGAGCAAGGTATATACATTTTTATTTAATTGTAATATAGAACCTCTACACAGAGAAGCAGCATAATTCTATTAAAGTGTAACACTCTGGCTGCTATACAGAACAAAATTTAAAAGATTAGCGTCGGGAATTGCAAAATGTCTGTAGTTGTATTCCAGAGTACTGATTATGAGGAGAAGCCAGAGAAGAATACTAGCATGGAACTAGAGAGAAATGGACTAACTTAGGACATGTTTTGAGTGATAAAACTGATTAGATTGTAGATCTCTAAATTTGACCTCCTACACACTTCAAATAGTGGGCCAATATTTAAAATTCTCTTTTAAATATCTTTAGCATAGATATTTTCTAGGTACATAAAACTCAACAAATCCACTACACTCAAGATAATATCCTCAAAACCTGATGACCTCTAGTATTTCATATCTCAGTAGTGATTTCCTCCATAAATAAAGGCAGAAATCAGAATTAAATAAAAATAAGCCCTTCTTCCCTTCCCTCCACTTACCACAGTCAAGTGAACATCAATTCTTGCCTCCCCCGACCCCCCTACACACAAACTGGCCATTTTATTCTCTAAATCTCTGAAATGGAGCCCTTTTCCATATTCTCTATCCCTAGTACTACTATCTTTTATCTGGTTAGTGGCAATTATGTCTTAGAAATACTACTTTCAAGAAAACAAAAGATGAATTATTTATTCAGTTTCACATTCTCTCCAACTTTGCCCCAGACTGTATCCTACTGGAATGGAAGGATTTGGAGTTAATTCTACAGTTGAAAGAGAAAACTGCAATTTCATTTCTCTCAAAAGCTCATGATAATTCTTTTGGTCTTTGATAAAAGAGTCCACAACTAGAGAAGTTTGCTTTCTTGATTTTTCAATTCAATAATATTTTGATTAAAATCATGTAGCTTAGAAGCTTGTTGTTACAGTGTCACATCACACTGGATTCTCTTTTCCAGATATTCTGAATCTACTAAACCATAGAATTAAATGTCAGTAAAAAAGAAATAAACAAAATTTATGTTTATTTATCTGGCAATCAGCTTTATATTTTTTCATTCCTAAATAAGTAGATAATATATCTGGATGGCTATGCGTTTTGGATAAAGGTTAGCTATATTTGTGCTATTATGTTCAAACTATGTTTTGTGATAGAAACATAAAAAATTCTCAGAATATGTCATTTAACTTTTTTATAAACTTTGTTAAAGCTTGCATAAGTGAATCATTTGTAAATAAATTATTTTTATATTGCATTTGTAAATAAGATTTAAAGTTGTTCTATTTTGAGAAATACATACTTTTAGAGTCACCTTCTGTTCATGAAGAAATACATGTTAAAAAACAAAACTGTATATGAGATATTGTTTTCTGTAAAGTTTTCCCAGAATAACTTACTGGCAAACCATGGTCTTTTCTACTTTTAATTTCTGAATACTTATTTGGATTTATTTTATTTTCCTAATGTAAAAGAAAGCCATAGATTAATCAAAAACTTCAGAACAGATAAAGGCGATATAGCTGGCTGTGAGACAGAAAATTTAGTTAAATCATTCTAAAGATTGTCCTGACTAGAGAGCTTTATTTAAATGGTAGCTAATGAAACTCCCTAATTCAGTGTCTCCTACTAAAATAACCTAAAAATCCTTAGAAGAAATCCAGGGGGGAAATTTATGCCACCACTAAGTTCTAGTAATGTTGAAAAAATTGCTCCCAAGGGTAAGGAAAGATTTCCTGTAATTACAAGGTTAATAGACCTAGACTAACAAATGCAAAATGTAACAGGAATGTTTAGCCAGGGCAACCACAACAAACATTTCTTAACCCCATTTTTTCTTTCTTGGATCACAGATGACAAATCATATTAGTAGCAACCAGGGCAGTGTTACCTCTTAAAGACCATCTTAACACTATTTCCCTCAGAATGGCCTTCAATATTTCTTTTTCTTGAAACACTCCAGGAAGCACATCAACAATGTGGCAGTAAGCTTACAAGATGAGAACTGGCAGAAATTCGTTTTACCCAAGGAGATGTAGTTCCCCATGAGGTGAATATGGTGGTGGTGGGGGAATAAAAGAAAGGATTATAGCTTTTGTCTATTTTTATATATTCAACAAAAATTACATGTCATGGAACCAGGTATTAGAAGAAAATACCACATGATCTAGAATAGTTGCAGTAGATGAAATCAGGTTAGGTCACACAGTACTGAGTATACTGGACAATTTCTTTTTCCATTCCTGAGATACCCACACACACTTGCATATGAAAAATGAAACACAACTATAGCCTAAGATGAAGGAGGGACGGGGGAGCAAGGGGAAGGGAGCGGAGTGGGTCAATAGAGGGAGGGTTAGTAGTGGGATGACACCTAAGGAGCATATTGCAAGTACAAGTTGGATCTATCAGGTGTAGAACACAAATGTCTTAATCCTGTAATTGGGTAAATGAGGTGAAGGCTATGTTGATTAGTAGGATGTAAGCACTCCAATTTGTACAAATAATCACCACATTGAATCCCATAATGACATAAATGTATTTATGATCTATGTACAAATGACTTAATTTAAAAAAAAGTCAGGTTAGGATACCCTGCTTCTTTGCTAAAGATTGGAGAAAGTCATCTGAGTAGAATCCAAGGCAAACAATATACTCTGACTGTTGTCAAACAACAGGTTTGCCATTTAAGGTGGAAAAATCATTCGAAAATAGATCACATGGTGCTAAGACAGTGTGGACACAAAATGTGTGAACAATTTAAATCTACAACTATTTTTAAATTGCACATGAATTTTAATTATGCCCTGTATATTATCTTCAGAAAAATGAAAAATGTACCTCTTCCTAAAAGTTTAGGAAAACTGTATGCTTCTCAATATGGGTACTCACAGGAGAACATGTTAGAAAATGATCTGATATCTAAGATTTGTAGAATATGAAAATAAATAAGTTTAACAGCTTTTATAAAGGAGTAGCAGAAAGTCAAAAGAAAAGAAAATGCTAATAAAAAACAACACTTTGAGATTAAAAAGGGAGATTCCCAAGATAAGGAAAAATTATAGAAAATCCAATAATACAGTCAAAATTAAAATCTATAATTGACACAGTAAAAAAATGCAATATCATTTTCAAACACTGAATTACTGAAGAAAAAGACGAATTTTAGACAGTCACCTAGATAAATAAATATAAAAATAAGTGAAAATAAAGAAGATATAGAGACTTATTGAATATAAAATGACTAAAAGACTATAATAAAGGCAATTATCAAAGTTGCAATTTTGCACTCTATATAGCTAACAAAAAATGCACATGAGTAAAAAATAAGTTATGGGAAAAATTAGAGGGACTCATTTTAGACATATGTTGGACAATTTTTATTTTCAATGACTATACTTATTTGACTAAATTTTTAGAGAAAATTTGTGTTAAGTTTTAAGAGGAAAAATATTAGAAAACAAAAAACTTGAAATCATGTGGGTTTCCTTTCATGTATAAAAGAAAAATAATCATATTATCACTTACACAGCAACAGAAAAAACTGCTCCAGTACCATTTAAAAATAATTTTAAATATTTGTATATATATTATATATATAATATATAATATATTTTTAATATATATTTAAAAATCTAAAAATCTAAAAATATTTAAATCCTTGGATATTAATAAAGTTTCAGCATTTAAGGTTACTGGATAATTCTGAAGAAAAATGCTGGAGTACTTACTTTATTTGCAAACATCCCTGCAAAATCTTAGTAATTAATCAATAATTATCTATTCTGAGGAAAGAACATTATTTATACTTGTGAAAATTGGAAATGTCCTGAATGCTCACTGGTATGGGTAGTTTAGATAAGTTATGATACACTCATTTAATAAAATATTATATACTCATAAGAGTTATGTTTTAGAAGAATATACAGCTTGTAAATATGCATACTGAATAATATAAAAAATAGGACAAAAAATGTTTATTCAATTCGATACTATGTTTGACTTAACCTATATATGGATGTAGTTTTTATAGATGTATATACCATACACTTTATGTATCATTCAAAATAATTCTAAAATGTATTTGTAGGAAAATTCTTTGGGTCACATTAATTTTCATTATAAATAATGGAGACACTAACATTTTTATTAATGGAATCCTGTGTTATAGTTTTGAATTTGAATAATGTGCTATTGAACTTGGCTACAGTAGATAATAAATGGCAGTCTTACTATAACACTAACAAAATTTACTATTGCATTAATATTTGGGAATTTGTGCTGTAATATCAGCATTCAACCTTTGGTCTGTTCTGTAGTAACTGTACATGCAAACTTGGTAGCAAATTGGGAATGAATTTTTAACAAAACAAAGATGAGTTTTTATATAGAAGAGGTATTTTCTGCATGAAGATAATTGGCAGGCTATAAATGTACATGTCTCATTTAGCAGAAACTTTCAAATTACAGAGTTGGCAGTGCTTGTCATATATGAACATGTAAAAAAAAATGACTTGAAAAGATTTTCAGTTAAACATCAAAGATCAAAAATAACGTTTATCACCACACCCTTACAAATGAAAGCTAAGATATTAACACAAACATTCACACACATATTCAAATACTCAAATTTGGAAAATAGAAATTCTAGTAAATTGTTTACAACAACTTGAAGTTGAATTTTCATATACTAGTGTTAAATATCTTAGCAGACTTGAGAGAGATGAATACTAGTTATCTATATTTTTTTCCAACTGTAGAACCCCAGAAATGCTCGGGAACTAGAGACAGTAGGTACGATAGGGGGTAGATCATTATAGAAAAAAAGAAAAAATTGTTGAAAGTCTAAATGAGAAGACCTTGCATGTGCAGACAGAAGGAAAGAGGTATACTATGAAGTTGAACAAGAGAAATGCTGGATTTTGAAATACCAGCCAGAGCTAAGCATGAAAACACCAGAAAAAGAAAGGAATTAAGATAAAGTATCCTGAGCAGAGATATGCCAGCATGGCTACCAAGAGACAGCGAAGTAGCCCACACATCTGAGGAACAGCTCCAATAGGAAAGGCCCAGACCAGAAGAATAAAATATTGATAAGGAACATCAAGAAAACAGAGTGAATACAGGAGACAATATAAGATTATAAAGTAAAAATAGGATTCTAAAATGAAAAAATATCCTCAAAATAGTTTTAGAAAATTAAACTATGTAAGCAGAAAGGTTAGAAATCATTAATACAGAGAGTGAAGGATAAATTGGAGAATATCCCCTAGAATATAAAATAATAAGGTAAAAAGATAGAAAGTCAATCTTTCATCAATGTGAAGTTTAAAAAAATTTACTCCCTTGACTTTTTTAGGGGAAATACAGAGGGAAGACATATATATCTTTTAAGGGTATATGCAATCATGGTAAGTCTAGTTACAAGTCAAGAAGGAAGAGAAAAGAGATCATTATTGAACGCATGAATATTAGAATGGTGTACATGAAAGTAAACAAAAGCATGATATACTACATAGTTAAACCATCATTAAAATTTATATGATACATCGTAATAGTAACATAAAGAGTGACTAAGGAATTAAATGGGATTTTAATATAACCATATCAGAAGCATGGTATAGGAAATACGTATGGGGCCAGAATGTCTGCAAGGAAGCCAAGTTTTTATCATTCATATTCAAACATGAAAGATAAAATATGAAATTTAATTAAATAAAATGGAAGTATTATATGATATAGGTATGTGTGTGCGTATGGGAGGGGCGGAAGGGGGGAAAGAGAGAAATATGCCAAGAAAACAGCCAAAAGAGTTAAATTACACTTGGGAAGTAGTAATGGGTATTGGGAAACACTGCATAAGTGATTAATTACTATTTTTATAAAATCTACAGAACTATTTGATTTTAACACTATAAATATATAAAACTTTGATAAAAATAAAAGTGAAATGTCAAAAAACCCATAAACCCAAATGTTAACAGCAGATAAACTAGGTGACCTTATGAGTGTTTTTAATTTTTTTCATTAACCTTGTCTGGATTGTTAAATTCTATGAATTCAGATTACTATTACACATAACAGTAAGATAAAAAGACTGAAAAACTCAGAGGAGACAATAATTGTGATTTAAAAAATCTTACTATTATGAACAAATTATGACATTAAAGATGATAAAATATCTAAAAATAAAAAAGTTATAACATTTAACATATTTTATGAAAACTGTAATGCATTTAGAGGAAACAGTCTTGTTCTTTATCAAGTATTCTGAAGATCATTAACACTTAACTTTGAAGACTGACTAGATGAAGTGAATCAATCAAGGTTTTGACATCTTAAAAAATAAACTGCTTCATTATAATTTTTCTGTGCATTTTTTTAAAATGCTGAATATTAGTCTCACTTCATCAGTGTGAAGCATCTTCTAAGAGGAAGCAGACGGTTTTTATTACTAATTCAGGTGTTTAGGTTTTTTTTTTCCCAATAACACAGACTGATGCCCAAAATGGGATTTCCCAGGTTTATTTCACTTTGGCCATATTTTTAAGAGAAATTATGATTACTCATAAGAGAGAAGGGGATGTTAAGCAAAAATGGATTTATTTGACATCTGAAACATATTCTCTTCCTATCATAAAGAAACATCTGCTCACTGTGCTGTTCACTCATTCCTTACTAGTTTGCCATGTGAAATACTGCTGCTTACTGCAATCCTACACACCAGTCAGTATAATCACTACTGTCAAATGGTATCATTAAATAAGTTCCATGCAAGTTTCCTATGTGGGCAGAGCAATCTTGAGATTAAATAAGAGAAAATTTTAAGAGTTCTTAAATCAAATTGGGACACAAATCTTCTATCTTTCTAATAATTAAAGTATCTTTCTAAAATTTTCTACCACCTATCTAAAATTAGACCATTTAGGAATGCTCAACACACAGTATCTGTTCAATAAATGATTAATTTCTTATTTAAGGAAATAAGGTATTTTACTTTACCTTAAAAGTAAAATAAGGTTTACTTTTATCATTCTCAGTGTTATGAAATACAGTGGTGGTTTTCAAATGTTTATTGTTGATCATCTATTTTATCTCCTAAATTTCTAGTAACATGGACTTTTAATTATCTTGCTTTAAAAGGTTTTTAGGTTCTTATTTTAACTCCCAGACACCCAATGACCCTAGCCATATTTTTAAATGTTCATCATAAATTTATTTCTTTTGTACAATTAAATTAATTCATTAATGTTGTACGCAGTTCAAACCCAGCTGGTTCACACAATTGACCCTTGATTAACCACGTCTGGCTCTTCTGATGAGCTCTTTCCATTTCTGGCAATATTTTTACTTTCCCTATACCAGCCACAAAACAAAACAAAAATTGTTTTAATATGGTGGAGGGAGGTCTACATCATTTAGTCTTTGATAACAGTTGTAAAGACTCTCTAAAAACTTCAACTTCTCCACGTAGAATTAAAAAAGAAAAGGCTTATACCTGTTTTCAAGGTTTTACTGGCATTTCAGATATATGATCTAATCTGTCTGGTTCAACATAGTATTTGTGAAGTTTGGGCAATTTTTAATTAACTGAAAGGAGAAAAACTCTTGCATTTAGGGACTTCATAGACTAGAGCTGGAAGTTGCAATGTTAAAAATAACAAACACTGTACATTTTCAAAGATGCAAAGGGTGCCAAAATATATACACATTTCAGGAAATTAAAAACTTAATTAAAATGGTAATACTCAACATATACTGATAACAAAAGATAAATACAAGTCACATTGTACAACCTGTTGTAATTGCAGGGGTCAAATATGACTTGAGTATTACAATTTTAACAGTTTTATTTTCCTTTCTTAAAATGTATATACATTTTCTGCACCCTGTATATATTATCTTGTGATTGTGTTATGTACATTTTAAACTTTTTCTTTTTCAAGTAAACACAAAAGTAAAGAGTCTAATGAACACTGCAGGACCTGCTTGTCAGTTTCAACTAGTACCAATGTATGGTCAATTTTGTTTCATCTATAAAGCCTGAAGTCCCCCGACCTCTCTGAACCATTGGATTATTTAGAAGCGAATAAAAGGCACTGTATCATTTTATCAGTAAATATTTCAATTTAAATGCCTGAAATACAAATAATCTTTTGTTTTTAACATATTCTAAAATATCATGCTTAAAAAGGGTGAGAGCAAGATGCTATTATAATTGCCTTATTTATGAGAAAAGAGAAAAGCCATGTTACTCATGTAATTTCAGTAGTAGAGAGGAGAGAGAAAGAGAATTTTTAGATGACATATTCTGACTCCTGCTTATATGTCTCTTATGACTGTAGATGGGGGAAGAAATACGTTCCAGGCCTTCATTATTCCTCCTTATAGTTTCTCTTATTTGGCAGCCTTAGTCTTGTGGGCTGCTAACTCTCATTTATGTTTCTCTACTAGCTCACTTTTCAGTCACTTCCATGTGGGTCCCAGCACTAAGTAAATTATTTTGTCCTTTGAGCATGACTCTGATTCAGTTTGATACCCAGATGCCAGGCAGCAGACCAGACCAGTATGTGACCTGTCAGGAACTGAGCATCACAGCAGCAGGTGAGTGGCAACCAGCAAGGGGAGCTTCATCTGTATTTTCAGCCACTTCTATCATGCTTGAGCTCCACCTCCCATCAGATCAGCAGTGGCATTAGATCCTCATAGGAGCACAAAACTTACTATAAACTTCACATACAAGGGATCTAGGTTGTGCTGCTCCTTATGAGATGATGATCTGAGGTAGAGTGGAGGCAGTGATCTAACATTGGAGAACTGCTGAAAATACAGGTAATTAATAGCAGAGATCTATGACTGCACAGAGACCATAATAAAACAATTGCTTACAGATTCATATTAAAACCACTGTCCCAACCCCCTGGTCCATGGAAAAACTGTCTTCCACAAAACTAGTCCCTGGTGCCAAAGAGGTTGGGGACAGCTGGATCCCAGTTGTTTATGAACTTGTTTAAGGGAGTGGTTCCCTTCTAGATTAATCATTAACAGGTGCAACAAGAGAAACTCATTGAGGGCAGGTACTCAGTTTTATTTATTAGAGCACAGAGAAGTACCAGATTTATAAAATAGTACTTTACATTTCTTAACTAAAAGAATAGATAGCATATAACTTACTTTCTTTACTAGTTTAATTCCCAAAGGGAATAGGACAAAATTAAGTGGTTTAAATGGCACAGAGGAGATTCAATAAATGTCGTATTGTAGATGTGTCATCAATGTCAGACGACAAATAGAGAATTAATCATACTTTTTGTTTTGCCCACTTCTCAGTGATTTTAGAATTATGCTCATCACTGAACACAGGCCTACCATTAAAAATGGAAATCTGCCAACAGATTCTGTGATGAAAAAACACCTTGGCAGGACGTGTGACAATATATTACAACTTGAGATGCAGAAACTTGGTTTTCTTTATTTTGTTTTAAAGAGATGTACTAATTCTGACAAAATGGTGACTGCACATTATTTTGGTGCTATTTCAGGACACTGTCGTTACAATGTTCAGAAAATAAGAAAACCACAATGTATATTCTTGTTAATAAGCTTGATCCTGCCAAGAAAATACTCAAGAGAGAAATACATTATTTTTTGGTAAGGGCACTGTAACATTTTCTTTGAAAAAATTATCTTTGTCATCACATCAACCAGTTATAATCTTATGCAGCAAATTTCTGTCTACACCTCTTTTTACTCCTTTTCTTTTTCTAACTCCTTTTGTCTTTGCTTTTAACCAATGCTATAATTTTGTAGATTACTTCTGATTGTGTTGATACATGCATCTGTGTGTGTCTGTGCATCTCTTTGGATTATCTAATTCATTCAAAACAAAGCATTATTAGTTCATTTTCAGCCAATTTTCATTTTTAACAATAAAAGAGAGAACATTTATGAAAAATGAAGAAAAAATATTGGATAAGTTTTTGTTTTGTTTTGATTTGATAAATAGAAAGTTCAAAAAGTAAATGTGACCAACAAAACCCCAAAGTGTGTATCTTTGAGAAAAATGGCAAACAAATGCTCCAGAACAGCTAACCTAGAATCAATTAAAAACAAAAATTGATTGTGACATAATCAGAAGCAAGAGAATAAATTTTAGCAATTTATTGTAAAATGGTCAGTTCAAGTTAAAAGTGGACATATTCTCTTTCACTCACATTTTAGGTTCAAAATCTTTTACAGAGCTTCTGTACCTCAGAAAGTATTTTATTGTGTGAAATCTAGTAGGACTGACAGGCACCCATGTCAACATAATATATGCATAGAGTATTTTCACAGAAACATACATACACATCCCCCAAAAAGTTATGTATCTTGAAAAAGAAGACAAATTTTCTTATTTAATTCTTTTACTTCACAATTACAGTAAATTATATTCTATGATATAGGGTAGTAGGCAGTTTGGTAGAAAAAGTGTTTTTTTTATAAACAGAGAATCATTATAATTGCCCTACTGAAGAGAAAAGGGAAGCAGAGGCCCAGAAACTCACTGATTTTCTCATCACTTTATATCGTAAGACCAGGGTAAATATTAGACAAGTTTCTGGCTACTGATCTAACTTTGTCCATTTATTAACTCAATAAATATTTATTAAGGGGTATTCCATGATGTATCTTTCATGAATGACATAAAATAAGATTTTATTACTTAGTTCAGGGGGAGTCGTGGAAATAACTGCATTAATCGAAAAGCACAATGAAAGGTTATAATTACTTGTGCCTTGAAAGTTTGACAATCATATTATGATATCACATAATATTTTAGATAATACATTGAGAAGTTCTTCCCCAAATATATATGGGTGAACTATAGGAACATATTGGAAATAAGGAAGAGAAGGAAAAAAAGGGATAAGTAGATGATAAGTAGATATTAATTATAGGAATTACATATATAAAATGTTTACATCCTGGCTTAAACAAAACAATTATAAAAAATACAAATATGAATTTTATTTTTAAAAAATTACCTGGCTAGAAGTATTTCAAGTATATCTCATGCACTTTGAGTATCTTATCCAAAGGGAACAAAGGAGTTCAACAGAAAAATAACAAAAAACTCTAAAAGCTAGAAAGGAGAAGGAAAACAAGCATCTCTAGGACCAGTGAAGACCTGGGAGTGACTCCTCAATACAGGACAGGGATGAGTGTCTTTCTGAAGTCTACTTTACCACTGGGGAATTGTACAGGTCACAGAAGAGTATCTTGACCCTCCCAATCCCAGAATCTAATTTAGATCACAGCCAGGAGACTGTGAGAAGAAAATGCTCTAGGGAGGGAACCACATCTATCTTGCAGCCTAAGCAGCTGTACCAAGATGCCATTCTCATTCGTAGCTCTTAACAAACTATGTGCAGCCCTGGGAAGAAGCACAGCAGTCCCAGGAGTTAAAAAAACTCAGGCTTCTGCTTGAAGAACCAGGGCAGGAGGTAAGAGGGAGGGCTCCTGCAACAAAAACTGAGACGTGGACATGGTGTGTTGCAGCCACCAGACTGGAATGGCGCATTGCGCCCGGCAACTTGAGCAGGATGAGAGTTTCAGAAGAGACTTGGTCAAGAGATGAACAAGGTCCCCTATAGCCCAGGGCTAGGTATGAACTCCTAAATCTGATGCAACAGCCATGTCAGCAATAGTACCCAAGATGGAGTAGCAAGCCTCAAAAAACTGGGGTGCAGGAGGAACACAAGTCCACAACCTGCTGGCCAAGGCTCTTGCCACCAGGATCAGTCCAGCTCTTTCTATCACAGGAACTCAATGTAGAGAGATTATCCCTCACCAAAACATTTGACCAGGGCCTAAAGGAGTGACTTGGCCTCACCTAACATAGCTGGTGTAGGCATTTACCATTAGGAGGCCTGAGAAAAAGCTTGCTTGGCCTGGCTCTGGCAAGCTTCACTTACTCCCACAAGACAGAATATGACATCCATGGGGCTAGGGGTTTTATAACTCAATCAAACACCCAGGACACCTGCATACACCTTATAGGAGACTGAAGTTGGCACTTCAGTCAATACACTACTGCTACCACCTCAGCTGACTACTACCACAAGTGTCAACTACTGGCCCTGAGGCCAGCCTGTATAGCCCATTGATACCACTACCAAGAAACGTACACAGGGCTTAGGATCTAGATGAGCATTTCACCACCACTGCCTTCTCCCACATCATGCTGTCTTCTCAGGAGCTAAGAGTCCACTTACCCTCCAGGTACATTGCTGCTACAACCAACACTCAAGAAAAACACTAGGAGGTATAATAATTGGTCTTCCTGGAACCACGAAAACAGCTGCCAGTCCAAGGATAGACATGCTTAGCCCCTCACTGCTACCACAGAAACCTGAGGAAAAACTCAGATGGCATTCTTCTAGTCCCCAGAATAACTTCACCATAGTGTCCTCCAATAACCACACCCAAACACACCAAGGAAATCACCAACACCACTGACCAAGGAAATCACACTAAGACTTCATGAATCCAGAAACAAACCCTAAGAGCCCTAACCAACTAATATAATAATCACATCTCTATGAAAAAATCCCCCCATACACAATGAAAATAAATTCAAAAATAAGATAAAGCAACAATTACATCAGATGAACAGAAGTCAATAAAAAGACAGCAGACATTTGAAAAACCAAGACAACATGACAATTCAAAAGAAACACAGTAATATTCCAGCTGTACATCCTAAAAAAGAAAGAAAAGAAAAAAATCCTATATTCCTAGGTAAAGAATTCAATAAGTTTGAAATATCTCTTTTTTAAAAACATTCAAGGAGATACAAGTAAAATCTTAAAACTAATACAAAGAACTCAGAAAATCAAACAGAACATAAATTTAAAAATTTAGCAAGGATACAGGTATCTAAAAAAACCCTCAAATTCGGGAACTGAAAAATTCATTGATTAAAAGAAATACAAAATATATTGGAGAGCTTCAAAAAATGACTAAAATAAGCAGAAAAAGAATTTACTAACTCAAGGTCAGGTCTTTAGAAGTGATCCAGTCAGAAAAAAAAAAATGTTTAAAGAATAAAAAATAGTGATTAAAGCCTTTGAGATTTTTGGGTCTACATAAAGAAACTGAATTTATGAATTAACAATATTTCCAGAGATGAAGAGAGATTGAACACTTTAGAAAATCTATTTAATAAAATAATAGATAAAAATTTCTCAAGTCTAGCAATTGATTTAGAAATCCAGATACAGGAAAATGTAGTGCAAAAAAAGCAAATACAACACAAAAAATGGTTTCACCAAGGCACATTATAATTAGAATGTCTAAAAAGAACATAAGAAAGTGACTTCTAAAATTAACACAAGAAAAGGCTCTAGTCCCCTATAAAGAGAACCCCATCAGGCTAACAGTGGAATTCTTAATAGAAACCTTTTAGAACATAAGAGAATGAGATGATATATTCAAAGTGCTATAGGAAAAAAAAAATCAGTCAAGAATTCTATATCCAGCAAATTTAATCTTCATACATGGTGGAGAAATATGCTTTCCCAGATAAGCAAATGCTGAGGGAATTCATCACCACTAGAATGACCCTCCAAGAAATGCTCAAAGGAGTCCTAAATTTAGAAGTGAAAAGATGCTAACATTCACCATCCAGAAAACACACTGGAAAAGCAATCACAAAGGAAGAAAAGAAAGGTATCTAATGGGTGGAGGAAGGGGGATTGGAGGGATCACTTCTGAGGTTTATCTTACAAGGGTACAAGTGAATCTTTCTAAGAGTAGAATGTGAACGTTTTAAAATAATAACTAAGAAAATGACATGAAGGCTATGTTAACCAGTTTGATGGAAGTGTTTCAGATTGTGTGTGAAAA
>CAUYQS010006807.1:0-32252 GCA_963574585.1 Otolemur crassicaudatus
CTGGGGGGCACAACCAATCCTCTCGCCTCTTTTTTTTTGGTTTTTTTTTTTTTTTTCTATTTTTAGTGGAGACAGGGTCTAGCTTTTGCTTAGGCTGCTCTTGAACTCATGAGCTCAAGCTATCCACCTGCCTCAGCCTCCCAGAGTGCTAGGATTACAGGCATGAGCCACCTCACCCGGCTTTTGGATTTCTTTTTAAGGACAAGAAACTTTTTGGTAGCGTTGAGGCATTAAATAATTTGTATACTTAGTTTCCAGATTTTATAGAGGAACCCGAGGAGATTCAGAGATCACTTTCTTTACATCACATTCCAAATTCATATGCTATTTAAAAAATGTACTGGCTGTAAGTTATTCAGTTTTGACATGTTCAATAAAGACCACAATTTTGGCCACTTTGAGCTTTTGGTAAGGTACTGGATTCTTGAAGAGTCTGGTGTAGTTATTGCATAGTCAGTTGGCATTGTTCTTTTCATTGTTTAAGACCCATTAACAAGCAGTATTGTGAGAATTTGGTAGGAGAGTGTTCAGAATGCCTGTTCTAGGCATGGACACTTCCAGAATTGCAGGATCATAGCATAGGTTTTGCCTTCATCAGGTAATGGTAGTAGAGTCTCTCAATTTCAAAAGATTCACTAGTAAATGGTAAGATGAGGAGAAAGTAATATCCTTTATGTGGTATCACTGTATTTATTTTTGCACATTAATCTTGTACTCTACAACTGTGCTAAACTCATTTATTAGTTTTTAGAGACAGGGTCTTTGTCACCCAAGCTGGAGTGCGATAGCACCATCATAGCTCTCTGTAGCCTTCAACTCCTAGGTGCATGTGAAGCAGTCCTGCCTGAGCTTCCCAAGTAGCTGGGATTACAGGCATGCACTACAATGCATGCCCAAGTTTTTAAAAACTTTACTGTAGAGATGGGGTCTCACCCTGTTAGCAGGATGGTCTTGAACTCTGAAATCCTCTTATCTCAGCCTCCCACAGGTGCTGAGACTACATCATCAACCACCATGCCCAGCAATTGTAATGGTTTCTTAATGGGCTGCTTAGCATTTTCTACATACCAGAGAATGTCATCTGCAAGTAGAGATAGTTTCACTTCTTTTCCATTATAGAAGTGATTTTCCTCTCTTTTTCCTTTCCTTTTTCTCCGTCTCTCTTTTTTTTAAATCTCTAATTGCTTTGGCTAGAACCTCCAGCATTGAATAGAAATGATGACAGTAGACATCTTTTTTTTATGATTGGGGGGAAACTTTCAGTCTTTCATCTTTGTGATGATGGCTGTGGGTGATACAGTCTGATTTAAAGGTGAACTTAGTACAAGCTCTGAAAATACTTCAACTGAGGCAATGAATTTTTTTCTTTTTTGAGACAGTCTTAAGCTGTCGCCCTTGGTAGAGTACTGTGTCATCACAGCTCACAACAACCACCTCCAACTCTTGGGCTTAAGCGATTCTCTTGCCTTCCTCGTAGCTGGGACTACAGGCACCTGCCACAACATCCAGCTATTTTTTTGTTGCAGTTGTCATTGTTATTTTTAGCTGGCCCAGGCTGGGTTCGAACCCACCAGCCTTGGTGTACGTGGCTGGCACCCTACCCACTGAGCTATGGGCGCCAAGCTGAAGCAGTGAATTTTTGAATCATGAAATGTGAACTTTTGTGTCTGCATAATGCTTTTGAGGTTTATACACACAGTATCAGTACTTCCATTTCTTTCTATTACTAAATAATATGTGTATTCCATTGCATATTCAGTATTTGCTACAGTTTGCTTCCATTAATCATCTGATGGGTATTTGGGCTATTTCTACTTCTTAGAATTCAGTATTGGAATTAGTTCTGACTTTGAGTAACTCTTCCCCCCACCCCCCCCACCCCCCAAAATCCAAAGTAAATGTGATTTAAGTAAGAAAGAATTTTATTTCTCTCTTTTGTAAATGAAGTCTAGATGTAAGCAGTTCAGGACTATTTTATGATAACTTTATAATCAAGGACTGAGGCTGTTTTCTATCTTGTTGCTCTACTATTCAGAATGGATGAGTTCCATTTATGGTCCAAGTGTTCAAGCACCAGCCATTTTTTGCATGTTAAATCTAGCACAAATGAAAGATGAAAAGAGCATGCTTCCTTACTTTAAGGACATTCCTCAGAAGTCACACACATTGGAAAGAATTTATTCTTGTGTCCACACCTAGCTGCAAGAGGAGCTGGCAAATAAAATCTTTATTCTAAGCAATCATATGCCCACCTAAAAATCAAGAGTTTTATTGCTGTGGAAAATAGGGACAACAGATTTAGGAGACAACTGACAGTATTTATCGCAACTTACTATCTGATAGTTATGTAAACATTATAGTCTTTCTTAATACTAGTCAATATTTGCAAGTTTGAAAGACCATAAATTTCTAGAGTTGAACAAGCCTTTAATGTAAATGTACAATCTTTTCTAGCCAATCTGACAATCTTTTTTAATTGTAATGTTTATTCCATTTATGTAATATAATTACTTATAAAATTAGCTTTCTAATAGTCCTGTTTTGTGTTTTTTCTCTCTTTTTTGGTCTTTTTATTGAATATTTTTTTTCATTATTTGCATTTTCTATTATTTTAACATTAGTTTATTATTTAAGGTTATCCTCAAGATTACAGCATTTATACTTGCCTTGTCAATTAAGTAATTACACTTTTTAGAAAGCATTTCCCTTGATGTAACATCCCTTTACCTTAATACACACTCCTTTTCATGCCTACATAGCAGGAACATTGTCATAGTCTGCTTGATATTATTAGCTTTTAAGACAATGCCTATGCATTTCGTATCTTATTTGTTTTCCTCTCTTACTGTGCTGGCAAGACTTCAGAGTAGGCTCAGCGCCTGTGGCTCAAGTGGCTAAGGCGCCAGCCACATACACCTAAGGTGGTGGGTTCGAATCCAGCCCGGACTCGCCAAACAACAATAATGGCTGCAACCAAAAAATAGCCGGGTGTTGTGGCGGGCGCCTGTGGTCCCAGCTACTTGGGAGGCTGAGGCAGGAGACTCGTTTGAGCCCAGGAGTTGGAGGTTGCTATGAGCAGTGAAGCCATGGCACTCTACCCAGGAGCTCCGCTTGAGGCTCTGTCTCAAAAAAAAAAAAAAAGAAAAGAAAAAAGAAAAGACTTCAGAGTAAACAATTCTATCCTTATCTTTTGATTAATTTCAAAATGGAATAGTTTAAGTCACTAAATGTGATGTACCCCAGGCTTGGATTACAGCCGCTATTTTGGTTAGGAAGTTCCTATTTGCTTATATTTTTAAGTCCTGAATGGATGATAAATTTTATCAAATGCTTTTTCTACATCTATTGAGCTGACAATGGTTTTTTCCCCCTCCCTTTCTATTCTTGTTGTGGATTACATAAATAGGTTTTGTAATTTTGAATCATCCTTGTATTTTGGGGATAAAACCTATTTGGCCATTGTTCTATTCTTATTTGTGAACTTAAAAATAATTTCAAATTTTGCAACTTTGTTCACAAATAAAATTCACTGGTGATAATTGTTCTTGTCTGATTATCATTCTTGTCTGAGATTATTTCAATTATAAGTTACATTTATAATTTTCTTCTGTTAATGATGTCGGGTTTGTCTATCCTCTTCCCTTTCATTTCTTTTTCTTTTCCTATTTGCTGGCTGGGACTTCCAGTGGAGATACTGAATAGGAGTGGTAATAGGTGGTGTCTTTTGTTTCTCACTTTCAAAGAGAATGCTTTCAGTGTTTCTACTTTAAGAATATTTGCCATAGTTTTTTGTATACAGACTATATCAGGTTAAGAAAGTTCCCTGTCTTCTTAGTTTTCTAAGTATATTCAATTTTAACAAATGTTTTTCCACATCTGTTGAGGTGATAAGGTATTATTTTTCTTTCCTTTAATCTATTAGAATGATAAATGGAGTTTATGGATTTTTTCTATTAAACCATGGTTACACTCCTAGGTAAACTCAACTTGGTTATGCTGTATCATCTGTTTTATATATACTGCTAGATCTAGTTTGTTGAAATTTTATTATTTTTTTCCTCTATGTGGATGTGATTGGCCTGTAATTTTCCTTTCTTACATAAACCTTATCTGGTTTTGTTATTAAGGCTTTGTTGTAAGGTTTAATACAATTATCTGGGGAAATAATTACAAGAATTACCTCCTTTCTTGGGCATACAGCTCAAGTATATTGGCACCATCTGACTGAGTTCCAGCCACTGGAATGTGACGGGACTTACGCCCTTTCAGGACTGGCTCATAAAAACCTCCCATGCATGCTATCCCTTTCATTCCCTCTCCATGCTGACAGATTACAGGGTGAATATGATGGTGGCACAAAATAGAGGGATCCTGAGTATCTGAATGAATGGAATAGAATACTTTCCATCCCCTGGACAAATCTCATTAGACTGTATTATGAGTGAGCAATAAACCTGTATTGTGTCACTAATAAAGGACTTGATTAATAAAGGACTTGATACACTGAAGTGGAAGGCTGCTGTGATAAAACCCTAAAGTACTTGGTACTGGTTTAGTCATGGGGAGGGGTAGTGAGGAAACTACTGTCAGAAGCTGGAAAGGTGGTGACCACTGAAGTTATTTACACATTGGCAAAACAACTGGCAAAATTGTGATCTACGGTATTAAGTACCAACTGAACTTAAGGGGAACAGGTTGGAAAACAGTATTTGTAGTGTATGTTGATTTTCACTGATTGCACTCAGCAGGGTGTTATAGGAAAAAACCAGACAACTTATAACGGGTAATAAGTCATAGAGTCTACAAATGTGGGGTATTAAAGGACTGAGATATCTGACAGCTTCTAGATCCCAAATAGTAAGGATAACATAGTCTTATTGGGAGCCACCATTTCTAATTTAAAAAAAAAAGGCATTGGTAGGAAGAAGCAAATATATAAAAGAGACCGGAAAACTGTGTCTAGGAGAAAATAAGTTACCGGTTATGAACCAGCATTTAGGACTGGCAGAAAATGTATCAGAAGCCTAGTATGTTCTTATGTAAATTATTGTCCAAAAAAGACCCCAAAACACAGCACACTAAAAACAAAAAAATCTACGAATCTGAATATTCCTAAAACAACCATTGAGAGGAGGACAACTGCAAAAATCTCTCAGTCGCCACGAAGTTCTGGAAGGGCTAGGGTTAGTGTTAGGGATGTGTGGTACTCTAAGCTGCCTTCCACTGTTTTTTCCCTCTCCCTGGTAACTGAGGTTAGAGATTAGATATGATGGTGGCACCAGATAACATCTCAAATGTGGCCAAGGGAAAGAATAGGTAAGGCAGAACATTTTGAAAGGCAGAGTTGAATCACAAGAAGAACAAGTGAGAGAGTTCCTTCCCCGAAGCAAAAGCAGCTCACTCATTAACATCCTTTACTCCCTCAGGTCTCTGGGACAGCTGAATTGCTTTGGAGACCTTTGCAGTTATGTTGGGACCACATGTCAAGAGTTCTGGCCAATGAAACCTATGCAGATGGAAGCCAAGTATAGACCCAGCCCTTAGAAATTTCCAATGTGTCAATTCCATCCTCAGAAGTCTATGTTGAAGATGGGGTATCACAAGATGGAAAGATTCTGGGTTCCTGAATAACATCATGGACTTTGAGAGTTCTTCTTTTTTTCTCCCTCCCTATAACCACTCAGGATTATAACCTGAACAACTAGAACCTTTTAAATTGTTAAGCTCTGCCTGAAGATTCTGGGATTGACTATGATCTCATTCTCATTAATATAGGGACTGGGCATTCTTTTTGATTCTCTGGAAGACTGTATAAAACTGAAATCTGTTTTTGAAAATGCTGCAAAACTCAACTTATGATATCATGTGTACCAAAAAATGTTTTACTTTTTTAGGGGGGGTTCATAATGAACATATAATTACCTAGGATTTTTATTCTTATTACTTTTGGTAAACTTTATTTCTGGAAGACCAACATCATTATCATCACATGGTATATTAGTTTCCTGTGGCTGCTACAGCAAATTATCACAAATGTGGTGCCTTCAAGGAACAGAAATAGATTCTCTCCCAAAGTTTGAAATAAATTCCACTGGACCAACATTACTGTGTCAGCAGAGCCACACCTCCTCCTGAAGCTCTAGGAGACAACCTGTTCCTTTCCTCTCCAGCTGGCTGCTGACACTTCTTAATCACGTCACTCCAATCACTATCTCCATGATCAATCCCATCATCTTCTGCCTCCTTCTTAAAGGATGTAAGTGACTGCATGTAAGGTCCACAAAGATAACCCAGGATAATCTCCCCATTTCAAAATCTCCAATAACATCTTTTGATTTATAATAGTCACTTTTTGTTATGTAAAACAACATGTACAGATTCTAGGGATTAGGCCCTGATATCTTTGCGGACTACCATTTATCAGACCTGTGAACTTGTTGGAAATGCACATTCTCTGGTGCCACCCCAGACCTACTGAGTGATGAACTCTAGGGATGCTATCATCTGCCTCAGTGGTGTATCAGCTTTCCAGCTCCATGTCCTAATTTAGTTTGCAGGGATTCTGATCACCTTTCCCTTCATGATATCATACTGACTTCTTACATTGATGACATTTTGCTGACTGGACTAAATGAAGTCAAAGTAGCAACTATTCTAGACTTACCTGCAAAACATGTCAGAGGGCAGGAAATAAATCTGACTAAACTTTAGTAGGAAACTGCTTCTGTTGGGGATTAGGATAGGATAGGTATAGAGAAAAACACATTTGCCAGACGGATAGCTGCAAAATAGTCACCAGGGGATGTGTTAATTTGCTCAGTAATGAAATCCCATCTGGTACAGGAGTTCCAAGTGGAGTCACCACCTGGTTAAGCTTATGAAAATCCACTGTCATTCTCCAATATTATCACTGTGCAAATCAAAGGCCACCACTAAAGTGCCTCCATTCCCATTTTCTATTAATTCCAAGACGCACTTATGTACACAAACATCTTTCACTGTTGTTTTTTTAAAAATATGCATATAGCAAAGTATCATTCTGCAACTTCATCTCTTCACTCATGGACCCCCTTCTGGTACAGTGTATACAGACTGACTCATGTTCAATGGCTGTGAGTTCAGTCAAATGAACGTGCTGCAATTTATTTAACCAATCTCCTTACTGGTGGATAGTTAAGTTGATTCTGTTGTTTTGCAATTACAAACAATGCTGAAATAAACATCCTTTCATATGTACCTTTTATATATAAAATATAAATATCATACACATATTTGCTTGTACTTGTGCAAATAACTCTGTAGGCCTGATTCCTGGGTGAAAGGAAATACCCCACCTTTCCATCTTCTTCTTCTAAATTTCTTTTGAGAAATTTGAAATGACTCAAATGTCATTCCTTGACTAACAAGGAATGACTTCAGTTCCAAAAACATGCTGAATGTACTGTTTCCAGGGGCACTCAGAAGCACTGTCTGTTAGGACTTGGTGAACTTCAGAACTGAAAGGACTTCTTGGCCTGCTTGCCTGGAAAGTGCAGTGGTCCCTCGAAGACCTTTTGTCTTCATTGTTTTTAAAATTTCCTCTAAAATAAAAATCAAAATGAAAGGTAAAACCCATTCAATCATTTGGATATGAATGATTACTAAATAGTTCAATGGGATGACAAACACAGATTACTTACAAATTATATTCATCTGACCAAACAATGTATAACAAGCAAATGTCTGCTGAAATGAACCTGGACTTCACACAGCAGGTGCACCTTGTATTTTCAGAGTGTAGCTGAGGATTCTAATCACACTGAATATCTTGCTTTGCACTGGCAGCCTACTGTGAACTCAATAGGAAAGTTAATTCTACTTGTTACGACAGCAAGTGATCAGTTTTTTAGTCACTAACCTCAGTCTCTGACCTACACTCTTCTCTTTGGATAAAAAAGGTCAATGAAAGTAGGACAAACCGAGTAGTGGTACTACATGGTCAGAGTAAATGGAGTAGCGTATTTCTTTCAGGCATACTGAGAAAAGAAAAATCTTTTATAAGTATATACAAAGACTAAACTAAAAAAATGCAGTTACAAGAAGGAAAGAAAACTAATAATCATATTTAATTGTGATTGGGGGGTTGAGAATATAATCAAACGAAGTATACAGAAAAAGAAAGATTACGATAAATTTAGCCATAAAGTCACCTAAGCAAGACATAAAAATCTATTTAAAAAATAGCTTTCATGACAAAACTTCATCTGAACCAAAGAGTAGACAGCATGACTGTGAAGGGCATGAAGACTGGAGGGGAGAGAGGGAATGTGCAAGGCTGAGGGGGCGCTGTCAGAAGAAATTAGAGATTTTGTGTTTTAGTATTAGTTTAAGAATGGGGAAAAACCTGCCAACGAAAAAGACAATCATACTTTTTAAAATGAAAAAACATTTACCTTTTAAAAATCTCTTTCCTCTTTTAACATGAATTTATGCCTTGGCAGTGATTAAATTCATTAACATGTCAGGTTATCTTATAGTTTGTTTTTTTTTTTTTTTGAGACTGAGCCTCAAGCTGTTGCCCTGGGTAGAGTGCTGGGGCATCACAGCTCACAGCAACCTCCAACTCCTGGGTCCAAGCAATTCTCCTGCCTCAGCCTCCCAAGTAGCTGGGACTACAGGTGCCTGCCACAACGCCCGGCTATTTTTTAGTTGCAGCTGTTGTTGTGAGATGGGCCAGGGCTGGATTCAAACTCGCTAGCTCAGGTCTATGTGGCTAGTGCCTTAGCTGCTTGAGCCACAGGCACCAAGCCTATCTTATAGTTTTTTACGTCATTAACTTTTGATCTCAGCAAAGTAAATGATTAAATGATAAACTGGTCTATATTACCTGGGTTGTTTTCTTTAATGGTAACTAAATAGAATAATCCTCTCGGTGAAAGGAGATCTGAAGCCACTGGGAAGAATCTGTCCATGACTTCTCGCCCATTTCTGCCACCAGCCCAGGCCGCCGCTATTCCTTGACTTCCTACCTGTGACCAATTGGAAAGACTGTTTGCTGTTAAGTCAAGTTTCATTAGATCATAAACTGAATCTTTATATATATATAAATATAAACCCTTTCGACAAATGATAGCATAAACTAGTATATATTTTACATTTCACTGACAAAAAAGGCAGTAAAATTAACTCTCAGTTCCAGTTTCCTTGTTTATGTGACCTTGGGTAAATTAATAATCTCTGTGAATTAGACAGCCATTGCAGTACATTGAGCTCCACAGAGACAGCGCCAGGGCAAGGGAGAGCCGGATGGGCACTGGGCAACTCTGTGCCTCACTGAGGAAAAATAACTAAACGTGGCAAAGGAGATCCTAAGAAGCCGAGAGGCAAAATGTCATCACATGAATTCTTTGTGCAAACTCATCGGGAGGAGCACAAGGAGCACCCGGGTGCTTCAGTCAACTTCTCAGAGTTTTCTAAGAAGTGCTCAGAGAGGTGGAAGAGGTGGAATTTGAAGATATGGAAAATTTGAGTGGACAAGGCCCATTATGAAAGAGAAATGAAAACCTATATCCCTCCTAAACGGGAAACAAAAAAGAAGTTCAAGGATCCCAATGAGGGATCCTTCGGCCTTTTTCTTGTCCTGTTCTGAGCATTGCCCAAAAAATCAAAGGAGAACATCCTGGCCTATCCATTGGTGATGTTACAAAGAAGCTGGGAGTGATGGGGAATTACACTGCTGGGGGTGACAAGCAGCCTGAGGAAAAGAAGGCTGCAAAGCTGAAGGAAAAATACAAAAAGGATATTGCTGCAGACCGAGCTAAAGGAAAGCCTGATGCAGCAAAAAAGGGAGTCATCAAGGCTGAAAAAAGCAAGAAAAAGAAGGAAGAGGAGGAAGGTGAGGATAATGAAGAGGATGGAGAGGAGGATGAAGAGGAAGATGATGATGATAAGTTGGTTCTAGTGCAGTTTTTTTTTCTTGTCTATAAAGCATTTAACCCCCCTGTACACAACTCACTCTTTTTAAAGAAAAAAACTGAACTGTAAGGCTGTGTAAGATTTGTTTTAAACTGTACAGTGTCTTTCTTTATGTAGTTAACACACTACCGAATGTGTCTATAGAAAGCCCTGTCCTGGTGGTATTTTCAGTAGCCACTAACCTTGCCTGGTACATATGGGGGTTGTAAATTGGCATGGGAATTTAAGGCAGGTTCTTGTCGGTGCACAGCACAAATTAGTTATATATGGGGGTGGTAGTTTTTTCATCTTCAGTTGTCTCTGATGCAGCTTGTACGAAATAATTGTTGTTCTGTTAACTGAATACCACTCTGTAATTGCAAAAAAAAGTTGCAGCTGTTCTGTTGACATTCTGAACGCTCCAAAGTAAGTACAATTATTTTACTAAAAAAAGAAATCTCTGTGAATTAGTTTCCTCCCTTATCTGTAAAACTAGAAAAATAATAGTTGTATACAATTAGAAAACTAAAATATTTTTTTTTTAGAGACAGTCTCACTTTGTCACTCTTGGTAGAGTGCTGTGACATCACAGCTCACAGTAACCTCCAGCTCTTGGGCTTAGGTGATTCTCTTGCCTCAGCCTCCTGAGTAGCTGGGATTACAGGTGCCTGCCACAATGCCCGGCTATTTTTGTTGTGGTTGTTGCAGTATGGCCAGGGCTGGGTTCAAACCCGCCACCCTCAGTATATGGGGCCAGCACCCTACCCCCTGAGCCACAGGCACTGCCCCAAAATTGATATAATATTTTTATCCACTGTTAAGAATAAACTAAGTATACTTAAAGTTTTCAGAACACTGTCTTGCACACAGTAGAGGTTTGCTAATAGTTGTTACTATAAATACAATGCTTAAACTGAGAGACAAGAGTAGCTTTCACACTTAAGATAGTAGAATCAGAAGTGCTTGTATTATGAGAGGTCACTGCACAGACAAGATTTCAGAATGTCTCAATTCATCCGGCTCTCTTCCATGTCCTTTAAAGTAAGAAACACAGACCTTTTTAAAGAACCCATGAATTATGTACAATGAAGCATTTCTCCTCTAACAACCTAATTATATTCTTTTATGTTCTTTTCTTTTTAAATTTTTTTTTGACACAGTCTCACTTCAAGACTCTTGGTATAGTGCTGCGGCTTCATAGCTCACAGCAACCTCAAACTCCTGTGTTCAAGCGATTCTCTTGCCTCAGCTTCCCAAGTAGCTGAGACTCCAAGTGCCCGCCACAACACCAGGCTATTCTTTTTTTTTTTTTTTGAGACAAAGTCTCACTATGTCACCCTTAGTAGAGTGCCATAGCGTCACAGCCCACAGCAACCTCAAACTCTTGGGCTTAAGCGATTCTCTTGCCTCAGCCTCCCAAGTAGCTGAGACTGCAGGTGTCCGCCACCCTGGGTGTATGTGGCTGGCACTGTAACCACTGTGCTATGGGTGCCAAGCCAACACCAGGCTATTTTTAGGGATAGTATCTCCCTCTAGCTCAGGTTGATCTTAAACTCCTGACCTTAAGCAATCCGCTCTCCTCGGCCTCCCAGAATGTTAGGATTAGAAGCATGAGCCACCACAACCCCCCCAACCTAATTATACTCTTGAAACAAAATCCACGAGTTTACTTTTTTTTTTCAAAATTAAGGAATATTTTGAAGAAATCACTCAAGAAACTAACCCCAACACAACCGTTTTCTTCCTATTAAGATTTCCTTTTCTGGCTTTTGTACATCATTTAGTTTATATACATCATGCTATTTATTCATTTAATATGGCAAATATTTTCCCATTAAAAATAATTCATTTATAGCTGTAACCATATGCATATATAATTTTACAAAAAGAGTATGTTCATATGCCTGCTTTAAAAAAGCTTCCCTTTTTCCTTTGACTGTTTTGCTCATCTGCCCCTCCACTATCTTCTACAAATGCAGGTTTTCTCTGTGTCCATATTTTACAAAGACAAGTCTTAAATTCCATGTGCATATGTGCATCTTGCTTTTCTCATTCAACTACACAATGGAAATCTCTTTGTGTTGCCTGGTAGAGTTCTAGTTCATTCTTGTAATGGCTGGATAATAGTTCATGGTAGAAAAGTATCATATCTTAGCTATTGAAGGGCATTCACTAAGTCTATTCATTTTCACTGAATGTAATTATTCCCATGCCTATCGTAAGCTTCTCAATACAATTTTGCACAAGTTTAATCATATTAGGAAATTTATCAGTTCCTGTTTCTTGTCAAGACTTTCCTTCTAGAAACTTCTCTTTTCGGGCACTCCCTTTGCTCTGCTTCTGGATTGAAATCTCCCTTTTTCTGGAACTTATGAATTCCTCCATTTACTCTCTTATTTTGCTGAAGCCCATGCTCTGGATGTTTCTTCAGGAAGACTGTGTGTGCTGGCACGCGTGGTGATGACAGGCTCTGCCAGGCCTATTGCCTTGGAGCATCTGCTCCAAGAAGGATCAGGGTCCCTCTGTGATATTACTCGCCAAGGACATTCAGCCATTTTCAGGAAGTTCACCTGGTACCAGTCACATTCCTACAGGCCACAGAAAGGAGGTCTCTGTCTTCCCAGGAGAACAGCCATGTTTGGTGGCCTTCTGTTTGCCTTCTACTTGGGCTGACTGCTGTGTCCACTCTTCAGAGACCACAGATGCAAACCAGCAGTACCTTATTTCACGTTTCTGGCTATACCAGTAAGTACACCTACAACTTTTTTTAAGTACAAACTCTTATTATTTGTATATTATGACTCCTGGGTCTCTAAGTGTCTTATCTTTTACCTCTGTGATTTTCTTTTTATCTTCATGTTCTGTGCACGGAAGATATTTCCTTCACTGGGTTTGCAGACCACTGACTAAGGTCTTGACAGTGACCACATTCTCTTTCAATTCATTACCTAATGTTTTAGTGTATACAACATGTTTTTAAGCCCCAAGACATCTTGATTGTATTGTATTTTGATCCTGTTCTCTTGTTAATTGCTCAGCTCATAGGAATTATTAAATTAGTTCTCTTTGTTGCAAATGCTAAAAAAGCCCAAGGCCTTGCTTACCTCTTATGCTTGGGCAGCCCAGGCTCAGGAGAAGTGCACAGCTTAGGCAACAGAATGGGAGAGAAAGGAAGCGTATTCAAGCCACCAGGTTTTCGGAGTATCCTCTTTTCATTCACTAGTCTCCCCGCTAGCTTGTGTTGTCTTGCTGAGTGGCATACATTATTGCTCTTGTGTATTTTATGTGCCATTGTGTGAACGTTAGAGCAACGAACAAACATTTGTAAATTTCTTGTTAAACTTCCCAATAGTGGAGGTAAAATCAGAGACACGTCAGTCCAAGTTTATGAGGATAATGCTGTGAAGACGATGGCAGTGTACAAATTGATTAAATGTTTTTGTGAGGGGAGAGACCACCACACTGATGACTAGAGGTCAGGGCAGCCAGTAACAAGCACAAATGATGAAAAACATGGCAAAAATTCATCAAACTGTGTGTCAAAATCGGACCAAATAAACACTGATAGAGACACAATTAGGAAAATCTTCACTAAAAATACTGACAAACAACTCATGGCTCTTGCATCACAACAAGGCACCAGCTCACACAGGACTGTATGTGAGAGACTTCTTAGCCAATAAATAAATATGTTAGAACACCCTCCCTACTCACCTTATTTGGCCCCCAGTGACTTTTTTCTTTACCTGAAAATAAAGGTAATATTGAAAGGATGATATTCTGATGACATTCAGGACATGAGGGATAACACAACAACAGCACTGACAGCCATTCCGGAAAAAGACTCCCAAGTTGCTCTGAAGAGTGGACTGGGCACAGGCATCAGTGTGTAGCTTCCCAAGTGGCTTACTTTGTTTTTTGTTTTGAATTAAATCATCACAGTGTACATTAACGCAATCATGGGGTGAGATGTGCGCGTTTTATATAACACTTGAAATATTTTCATCAAACTGGTTAACACAGCCTTCACCACAAACGGCTGACTCTGAAGGTGACCATGGTAAGCCTCAGCAATGAGTATGTCGCACTTCTCCAGGATGAGTTCATGAACTTTACTGTCCGACCTCAAATATAAATATGTGAATTAACACCAGGGCCTAATCTGGATGGGACTTTTAAGGACAGACGTGGGAACAGTTTGTATTTCCCTTATTTTTAGGTTCCTTTCCTGTGTCTACCAATAGTACCCAACTATCTATGAGGAATAAAATCAGAACAATTTGTGTTAGCAGCAGCTGACCAATGTCACATGATGATGATGAAGTTCATTTGATTTTAGAAACAAAATATCCAAAAATATTTAATAACTGTATTTTGTGGGATAACTTACCTCTTCAGGGGGAGTCACTACATATGGGGGATTAAACACCAGAAGATCCACTTTTTCCTTCAATCTCGGTAGCAAGCCTTTGACCTAAATGTATCCAACAACATATTTAATTCAAAGCTGGACTTTGAATTAAATAATTAACAAATCAATTTTTAAAAATATTCTCCCATGTTTGTAGAAAAAATGCATTCGAGGGCTACACTTATAGACAGAAGTGGAGATAAATATTTTTACATTTTCATTCAGATAAAGATTAAATGTGCTTCACTAAAAATAAGAAAATTAAACTATCAGTATAAACATGAGATGTTCAGCAAAACCTCTGTTCTTTAACAGTACAGATATTTACATTCTGGGTTCACTTCTAGAAAATGAACTAAGGGGCAGCGCCTGTGGCTCAGTAAGTCGGACACAAGCCCCATACACTGAGGGTGGCAGGTTCAAACCTGATCCCAGCCAAACTGCAACAAAAAAATAGCCAGGCGTTGTGGCAGGTGCCTGTAGTCCCAGCTACTCAGGAGACTGAGGCAAGATAATCACCTAAGCCCAAGAGCTGGAGGTTGCTGTGAGCTGTGATGCTGCAGCACTCTACTCAGAGTGACAAAGTGAGACTCTGTCTTTAAAAAAAAGAAAGAAAAGAAAAAAAAGAAAATGAACTAAGAAGGAGGCAAGCTCTAATTATATAGCATATATTATGCTAGATTGGAACATAACTTTATACCTACACCCAGTATCCACTAACTTAAACATTTATCTTCTAACAAAAAAAAAATTTCTTTTTAAAAAAGGCTTTTGTGGGCAGTGCCTGTGGCTCAAAGGAGTAGGGCATTGGCCCCATATGCTGGAGGTGGCGGGTTCAAACCCAGTCCTGGCCAAAAACGGCAAAAAAAAAAAAAAAAGAAAAAAGAAAAAAGGCTTTTGTACTTGTAAGGAGAAATGTTTTATGAGATGACAGAAAACATATCTGAACAACAGAAAACATCAGAAGATGGATTTTTATTTTCTACTTCAGTTACTTATAAATGTATTGGCCACGAGTGCAAGATATCTAAGAAAGAAAAAGTTAAAATACTGGAATGATTCTATAGTAGAAAAAATAAATTTTAAAAATAAAATACTTAAAAGTTAAAAAACCTATTAAAAAGAGGCACTGGAAATAGCAATAGTTTGGTATTCTGAAAATCTTTAAACTGGGTACGATTTTCTATGGAACTAGAAAATGTCTTTTTAAAGAAAGTATATTTAGGGCAAAGTGCTATTTAAAGTGGTTTCTGATTGAATTAAAAATTGTGTTTGATTTTGTCATAATATGCCTTTTTAGACACAGATGAGTTCTCACCCACAAAATAATTTCAATTATCACTTTCTTCTGATTCTTACCCATGAATTCTGGGCCTGTATTTTGAGATGGGATATTGAAGCATCTCAAGGCAATGTCCACACCTTTAGTTATTTTATTAACGTTTTCACATTTTCTCCCATCTCTGCAAGATACTGACCATTATTACTGGATACCGTTCTTAAATGGACCTTTTTCTTGTAAAATAAATTAACTGCAGAGTGAGACTTTACTACTGTACATGAAAAATCAGTATTATTTTCTGGAGACAAAAATGATTATAAGAATAAATGCATATTGTCATTGTCTTGCCTCAAAACATTAGTAGTATAATATGCCAAAAACATTAGTAATGTGTATACTTTTAGTTCACATCTAAGAAAATTGTGGAAATTAGCCAGGCTTTATTGTAGATTACAGGTCATTTTCACTGTCTTATTATCTTCTTTGTATTTCTGTGCTTTTTTGTACTTCCCAAATTCTTTGCAATAAAACCAAATGACATTTATATTCGGGGGGAAAAAAAAAGAATAAAATAAAACAAAAAAATGTTACTAAGTTACAGTTACTGTTGCCAGTCTCAGTCTAACTCATGTCTGCTCTCTCTTTACTAAAGGTACTAAAAAAGCCAAACTGAGGCCTTCTTACTGTGATCATAATGACTGAAAGAGAATTCAAGAGTCAGTAACTTTCACATTATATGATTCAAAGTTCTTTAGTAACTAGTCATATCACCTGAGTATTGTCCAGATCACTGGGCTGCTGACATGTAAAACAACGCCTTAGAATTTCCATTGTACCCACATTTCTTTCTTTTTTTTTTTTTTTGAGACAGAGACTCAAGCTGTCCCCCTGGGTAGAGTGCCGTGGCATCACAGCTCACAACAACCTCCAACTCCTGGGCTCAAGCGAGTCTCCTGCCTCAGCCTCCCAAGTAGCTGGGACCACAGGCGCCCGCCACAACGCCCAGCTAATTTTTGGTTGCAGCCATCATTGTTGTTTGGCAGGCCCAGGCTGGATTTGAACTCGCGACCTTAGGTGTATGTGGCTGGCGCCTTAGCCACTTGAGCCACAGGCCCCAAGCCTGTACCCACATTTCTATAAGCAATCCCATTTTTCTTACCCTAGTGAGCTTGTTCATTACGCAGTTGAAACAGAGTATGTAACTACCTCTGAAGAGAGGCTTACAAAGATAACCTCTTTCTTTACTCAAGTAAAAATAGAAAAGTGAATCATTTGGGGGAAGTAATTCAGATGTAACCTTGCCTGCAGGTCAAAAGATGACTAATTTGTGTCTTCCTCAGTTATAATGCTGAGGGGGAAATACTTTTGAAATAGCCAAAACCTTTTTTTTTAGTTCCATGAAGAAATTAACTTTCCCAAATTGTAAAAAAAAGAACACTAAAATTTAATTTTCCAGAAATGTGAGCAAGGAAACTAACAGAAGAATTTGCCTTGTAACTGTTTATGATGGCCCCTGAGGTACTATATAGTAATAATCATTTTTGTACTGGATTTTAAATAAAGGGAAAAACTGACTACATTAAGAAAAAAATTGAAAGTCTTGGAGTTAAAGAGAAAATGGATCTGAAAAAGAAAGTCACTATGAACTGGATGTAATTATGAGCATTCCTCACCTATTTAGCTTTTGAGCAGTCTTGCAGCCCTGGAATTTACTCAAGAATTTAGCAGTAAGCAAAAAAGGCGCCTGTGATAAGAAGTTTTAAATCACAGAGCAAAAAAACTAGACTTTATTGAGAGACTTTACTTATATGAGAGACACTTATTCAGAGTTAATTTAAACCTTAACTCTTAGTTTAAATACAACTCAACTAAATTGGTTGTTGCTTTTCTAGCACAAAGCACAATGAAAAGGGAGAGAAGAAGAGGTTCTACTGATAGACTGCAGTGAAATGTAACAACAAAAAGTAAAAATATAAAGAGAAAATAAAGGCTCGGTGCCTGTAGCTCAGTGAGTAAGGCACCAGCCACATACGCCAAGGATGGTGGGTTCAAGCCCAGCCCAAGCCTGCTAAAGAACAATAACAACTGCAACCAAAAAACAGTCGGGCATTGTGGTGGGCGCCTGTAGTCCTAGCTACTCAGGAGGCTAAAGCAAGAGAATCACTTAAGCCCAAGAGTTTGAGGTTGCTATGAGCTGAGACATCATGGCACTCTATCTGGGGTGACATAGTGAGACTCTGTCTAAAAAAAAAAAAAAAAATAATAATAATAAAAAAAGAGAAAATAATCACGCAAAATTACTGCAGACTACAGCTGGTGTAAAGGAATGTCTGAAAAGGCCTTCGTTATCACTATACAGGGTGGACATAAAGTTTGTGTGCAACTGGTAATGTCTACCCTGTATAGAACACATAATAATCAATATTAATGTTAATGATTCTGAGTCAATAAAAGGTAAAATTACATTCAGCATGTTTTAGGTATATAAATATACAACATAATTTAACAAAAATTCTTCTAAAAGTAAAAATGAAATATAATGAAAATACTAGTTTTTAAATAGGTAATCTCAGCTATCCAAAACAATGATTTTATTTTATGTGATAGTTGTGATAATTTATGCCCAGTGTTCTGAATACAGGTAAATGTAAAGAGTTTGTTAATTGACCGTAATATCTATGCTCGTGCCTTTCTCTTGCTTATTGCTTTCCCAGGAGCTGATATTCAGTATCACGACAGTCAACTTCAACTACTCAAGAACTGATTCTGGCATAGAAAACCACCAGTTGTGTCCTAGCACAACCATGAGACTTCTGATTTGGATTCTGAAGATCTGGGCTTAAATTCTGCATTTATTATTTTACAAGCTATATAACTTTCAAAAAGGTAATTCACTTCAGTTTCCACACCTGTTTAAAAAAACAGATATTCTAAGTTGTTTCTAATAATTTACTTTTCTGGGAGGTGCCTGTGGCTCAAAGGAGTAGGGCGCTGGCCCCATATGCTGGAGGTAGCAGGTTCAAACCCAGCCCCAGCCAAAAACTGCAAAAAACAAACAAACAAACAAAAAATAATAATTTACTTTTCTACCAAATGCATACATTTAATACTAATTATGGGTACATTAGAGAAATTAAAAAAAAATTAAAAGTCACTACATTGATCTCCTATAAATCACTTGAGTACCTTTCTTGCTACTCTGGGCTAAATTTTTTAGTAACAAGAAAAGAACTTCTTCTGTCTTTGGGTTAATCTCTGAAGCTGCAAAACCATTTGCAAATGTAAAAAGGTGGGATATTACTTACCCTGATAAATGTAAGATAATATTGGTCAAGAAACACTGAAACAATTTTGTGTCTCTTATGTTCTCCTAGTACATGCTATTAAGATTTTTGCTTATAAAAAGGCATTTCACATTTACACCTAAAAAAAGGTCTACAAATTTAAAATTATCCACATCTTACCAACATCATCTGAAACACTATAACAACTGCAACTTGAAAATGCATGATGTTAACACCTTGACGTAAAATAATGCTTCTACAGCTGTTTTTACTGCCCAGGACACATTCTCCTTTCTTCTCATTTTATATCTCTGACTTTTGTTCAGAGAGTGCAACTTCTGTCACTCTCAATCTAAGTGGCTTGGGTAGGGTTTATCCTAACCTAGTTCCTGGGATGGGACTATTATTCAGGTAGAAGCCAATCAAGACCATATGCTAATCCTAAACCACAGCAAGAGATTGAGAGTTATGCACATGAACCAAATTAACCCAAACAATACTCATTCTGGGGCTTCTGCTAGAGTGACAGAAGCAGAACTGATAGAAAAGTTTCTTTCCTTGGGGAGTCGCTGAGAAGTAAGGTACAGACATGCAAACATCTTATTATTATTTTTTTTGGCCGGGTCTGGGTTTGAACCCGCCACCTCCAGCATATGAGACCGGCACCTCACTCCTTTGAGCCACAGGCGCCACCCCAAACATCTTAGTATGAACGGAAAGACTACTTAAGAATAGAGAAGTTCAGAACTAAAAAAAGATGCCTATAACATCAATTCAATTTCTGAAGGCAGCTATGTCTGAAGTTATCAACTTTTATTTAAGCCAATTTGAACTGGGATCACTTCTGATCATAAGATGACTGATACACAACCCAAAATATCAATAAATTCCTTTTGAATTGTGGAGAAATTGGATTCTATCAATCAAGGATTTACTTTGTATTGGATATACTGTTCAGTGGGTTAAAAGTCAATCACTTAAGTTTCTTTGACCAAAAAGATCTTGACTTCAACTTATTTGAAAAGAAAATTTTTTTTTTTTTTTTTGAGACGGAGCCTCAAGCTATCCCCCTGCATAGAGTGCTATGGCATCACGCTCACAGCAACCTCCAACTCCTGGGCTCAAGCGAGTCTCCTGCCTCAGCCTCCCAAGTAGCTGGGACTACAGGCGCCCGCCACAACGCCTGGCCATTTTTTGGTTGCAGCCATCATTGTTGTTTGGCGGGCGGGGCTGGGGATTCGAACCCGCCACCTTCGGTGTATGTGGCTGGCACCTTAGCCGCTTGAGCCACAGGCGCCAAGCCGGCTCTCACTCTTTATAGGACTAATTTTCAATTAGCATCTTATTGAGCTTGTGGTAATGGCCAAATAGTGTTTATCTTTCTATTCTTTTATTTATTTACTTTTTATTGTTACGGATTTATTGAGGTTACAAAGAACCAGGTTAAATTGATTGCATGGGTAAGGTAAATTCCCTCTTATAATTGTGTTCCACCCCCCAAGAGATGTGTCACACACCATAACCCCCAAGCCCTCTCTCTATTCCCCCACCCCCCACCATGTACTATGTAATCAATTGTCCTCATATCAGAATTGAGTACACTGGATTCTTGTTTCTCAATTCTTATGATGTTTTACTAAGTAGAATATGTTCCACCTCCATCCAGGTTAATACAAAAGATATAAAGTCTCCATATATATTAATGGCTAAATAATATTACATGGTATACATACATATACCACAGTTTGTTAATCCATTCCTGAATTGGTGGGCATTTAGGTTATTTCCACAATTTGGTAATTCTAAATTGAGCTACAATAAACAGTCTAGTGCAATGTCCTCATGATAAAAGATTTTTTTTTTTCTCTTGGGTAGATGCTCAGTCATGAAACTGCAGGATCAAATGGGAGGTCTAATTTGTGTTCCTTGAGACTTCTCCATACTTCCCTCCAAACCCACCAGCAGTGTAAAAGTGTCTCCTTCTGTCCATATCCACGCCAGCATTTGCAGGTTTGAGATTTTGTGATGCAGTCTATTCTCACTGGGGTTAAGTGATAGCTCAGGGTGGTTTTGATTTGCATTTCTCTGATGATTAGGGACAATGAAAATTTTTTTCATATGTTTGTTAGCCAATGATCTGTGTTTTTTAGAGAAGATTGTATGGTTCTATTCATGTCTCTTGCCCAGTGATACATGGGAGAATCACAGTGGAAGAAAAAGAGGAGCACTGGTAGGTTAACTTGACCTTGTCACCATCTCTGGACATGAGATGACAGGGATTTTCATCTTCTTCCTCCTTTTGCTGTTTGGGCTTGGTTGTTTTGTGACTATGGTGGGTGCTTGTGGTTTTCTGGTCCACTTAACCATGTAAAAACCTGTCATTTGTCTATGTCAGGGATTCAGATAGCCCTTTATATTTCTCTTTTATCCATAGTGAGGACTTGTATCTTAGGCTTGGTTTGGTTAGTGAAGTTCTGCCATAACCAAGGGTAGCCCTGACATGGTTTAGATATCACAAAGCACTAACCTGACTCCTTGGAGGGGATATGTGGCCAAAATTCTCTAGTTAAAGAAAGGAGCAATTTCTTCAGCACCTCCTAAAGAACCTTCCCCATAACAGGGAGAATGTATCTCCTCCAAACCACCTTCCACTACCAACTTAATCTATGGTTCATTCTGTTTTCTTTTGCTTTTCACAATGACCTATTATTTTAAGTGTCTTGCCCTTAAGATAATGCCTTCCCCCTCCCCTCTAAGATAATGTATTCTTATTTAAGTCTCAGTGGAGATTTGAGCCATCTTACTTTCCTTCTATGAATTCTCATTATGTTTCTTGAAGTCCACTCATTTCTTGGCTATTATCAGGCAACTTTTCTAGCCACCTACTTTCCCCTAATATCCAGATAAACTCTTTAGCTTTATAACTTCCATTGAATAAACTCTCCACACTAAGTATCCTAGTCTTGATTCATAAATGATGGGTTCTGTTTATTTCAGAAGGCACACTGGACTGAATGAAGGCCCACCCAAATGTGTACATATCTTTCCTATCCTAAGAATCTGTGAATAATTACTTAAATAGCCAAATAATTAATATTGATTTATATACAAAAATTTAAGGTTCTTGAGAGGAGAAATTTATCCTGGACTATCCAGGTGAGGTCTAAATACAGTCATATGTATACTTATTAAAGAGAGGGAGAGGCATTTTGACAGGGAAGACAATGTGAAGATGTAACAGAGAGAGAGATAGCTACAAGACAAAGAAAGCCAAGGCAAGCCAGTGGTAGCCATAATCCAGAAAAGGCAAAAATCAAATACTTCCTCTAAATACATGGTTAGGGTCAAATTCATACAGACTCCTTGTATTGAACTTCTGGCCTCTGGAAATGTGTGAAAATATTTCAGCTGTTTTAATCCACCAGGGTTGTGGCTATTTATTACAACAGCCACAGGGAATAAATTCAGAGGGTATAGCCCCCAGAGTTGGGTTTTTCCACTGTAGTAGAAATTGGGGGAAAATAAATACATGCATACTTCAAGGTTGCTGTTGAGTAGTTGAATACAAGAAGAAAATCTAAGGCTGATGAGCTTTTCCCAGGGATTATTCAGAGGTGTGTGTGCCCCATGTGCAAAGGTCTTCTCAACAGGTATGCTTCCCCATCAGAGCATCAGACATTTTTTCTCACTGGCATTGTTAGCATCACACTTTCCTTGCAGCTTATGTCACAGTTGAGATACAGTTGAAGTTTATTTTTATGAATCACTATAACAACCTTTCAACTTCTTGGAGTAACATTTGTATCCAGTTTCTGCCCTTATAGCCCCTGAGTAGAATGTCTCCCATTTAGATCTTTCACTCTAAAGGATTGGGGCGATGGGGTTCACCAAGGCCTATGCTCATATTCAACTAGTAGATTAACCTGAAAACTTCACCTGTCCACACAATCATTTGACTTGCAAGACTTCTCAAGATTCCTACAGAGCATTCACTTCCTGGTGCCCACTGGTTGATTTCTCACCCAGCATTCATACCAACAGTGGAGAATCTCTTCCCCAAATTTTCATTTGTTAATGCAAATGAAGTTTGAGGGTTATTGTCTCACATGACATAGTACATTGATTTATAATGATTTATTAAGCATGTGCTTTAGTGAAGAACTGAGTAAAAGGCCTGAAGTAACATATACCAACAAAAACATAGCCCTTCGTACCAAAGAAGTTCTAGTCTAGTAGAATAGGGAAGTCTTGGAGGTATATACCAGTCAATGTGGGGTCAGAAATTGGCCTTGCAGGCTCCTCTTCTTCCGATCTTCATTCTATGTTATTGTTTCTTGATCTTGGACTTTAGTTCCTTTACTTTCCTAACCCTCATAAATCTCAAAGTCTTCTTCAACCTCTGCTAAGAACTAAATCATCCTCTACCCAACTGAATTTCCTGTTTCTTCTTTTAGGATCTCTGCAAGGTGTCATAGATCTCCATTGTGACATACCACTAATAGCATAATCCTAGTTTTCAAAAATTTCTCCAAGCAGGGATTAAACTACTTTAGCCTCAAATGTTGTCTTTTATTCTGCATGTGTAGCTGCCCAAAGATAAAGGTCACTTTATTCAATGAGCACTTGCCATCATCATCATTAGGACAGAGATGGTGTGTAGGTTCAAAGAGAGAATGATCACATTCCTTTTGGGGTCAGTGAGGCCAAAAAGAGGCTGAGAGACCCGGGGCAAGGAATGATGAGAATGCAGTCATTCTTAGGTCTGAGACTTGGTACATTGGTGTACATGTGCGGAAAGACTAGGTAGGTGTTACAGGCTATGTGCAAGAACAATACAGGAATCAGAAACAGAATTAACTGGAAGTCTAAATAAATAGCTAGTTCTGTGGAGTTAAGCCACAAAGTGGTGAGCCTTAAAATGTTCACATTTAATAAACAATTTTACTTGCTTCTCTAAAATCTGATGAATTATATCAAAGCTCTGTGCTCAGTAAACATGAAAAAATTGATAGCTAAGGTACATATTTAGGTGTAGGCTGCAAATAGAATCAAGGGACTAGGAGAGTGGCACCTTGACAAGATAGAAACCTCTTTTTAATACCCATACCACCACTGCTAAAGCACCATGAATGACTCCCTCATCCCAGAATTCTCAGGTGAAGTGTGGTCTCCTGACTGCTTACCTAGCTTGGTGGCAGCAGGCTATCCATATAGGTGCCTTCGTACTACATTGCCAGTGTCAATGGAGACCTAGTAGAAAGAATGATCTCCTACCCAGATCCAGCAAGAGCAGGAAGCTCATGAAGGCACTTTTCCTGCTATTATTTTAAAGTCACTTCCAAATCTCATGTTGAAATTTAACTACCTTGGACAGTATTAAGAAGTGGGCCCTTTAAGAAGTGTTTAGGTCAGGAGGGCTATTCCCTCATGAATAGATTAGTGCCATTATTGTGGGAATGGTTTTGTTATCAAGGAATGAGCTCCTGATAACAGAATGACTTCAGGTTGATTTTCTCTGTCTTATCTTCTCTCTCACCATGTGATACCTTCTGTCATATTATGATGCAGCAAAGATGCCCTTACTATACTCAGCCTCATGATCTTGAATTTAACAGCCTCCAGAATGATAACTAAATAAATATCTCCTCTTCATAAATCGCTGAGTCTGTGGAATTCTAATATAAGAACAGCAAATGGACCAAAACATTCCACCTCTTCTGGCATCATGTAAACAGGGAACAAGTATTGGAACATGGAGTGAGGAGAGATTTTTAAATATTTCCCTGCGTAATGTCAGTGGAGATCAGTTAGGGAATCTGGACCTTGACTTCCAGTCACAGAAAGAAGTTAACTCACAGAAACACTTTGCTGCATTGCCAGTGATTACAGCAAAAATGAGCAGAGTGTCTGAATTTTGTCACTCTTCACACCAAAATGAAGCAATTGTGGGCAGCACCCACCATCTGCCCAATTACAAAGAGAAGAATGTCTCAGAAAGGAGAGAGCTATAGAAAGGAATTTTTTAAACTGCAAGGAAAACACTAGGAAGACCTGACAAACTCACACGTAAAACTGATTAGAGAAAAAAAATGCACATCTCAAAGTTTCCTAACTGAACCAAAGTTTAGAATGCCATTCAGGTTTTCAGAGTAGCCTCCATGTAGCACAAAAAGGAAGAACACCAGAATAGCATTGCAAGGGCTCTAAAAACTAAACATTATTTGAACCACAGCCCACAAAAGTAGGCCAGGCCCCATGTGCCAAACCTAATCTGGGTGACTGCCTGCTAAAATAGATCATTTAAATAGGATTCAGAGTCTCCTAACACCATACTCAGAATTTCTAGGATACAAACAAATATCTCTCATCATACCATAAACTAGGAAAATCTCAACTTGATTAGAAAACGCAATCAACAGATGGCAACCCGGAGATGAATCAGATACTAGAATTTCTGACAAGAATTTTAAATTAGCTATGATAAAAAAAATGTTTAAAAATAAATTAAATATTCTCTTGAAACGAACAAATACATAATTTTTCTTAATTAAATAGAAATTATATAAAAGAACCAAGGTCAAATTGGAGACATAAAGCATATAAAAACAAAACAAAAAACCGTACTGATTGGGTTCGGCAGCAGATTGCAGATGACAGAGAAAATAATAAATGAACATAAAGATAGATTTCACATATAGTCTTTACAAAAATAGACTACAAATCTGAACATCAGAGAAAAATACACTGGGAAATATAAGCAAAGCCTCATGTACCTGTTCTACAATGACGAAAGAGTTACCAACTATGTCATTACTGTCATAGAAGGAGAGGAGAAAGATTGCCTAAATATATAAAGGAAATTCTTCGCGCACACACACACACACACACACACGTGTGTGTGTGCATTACAAAAGGAATCACTGAGCATCAGAAAGAAAAAATAACATTCTAAAGATTAACAGTATTAAAGTATTAATATACATTACTTCTCTTGAGTTTTCCAAATTATATTAGAGATTGAAGTCTGATGTGGTTCTAATTGTATGCAGAGAAATAAATTTTAAAAAATTATGCTCTGAACACAGAGGATAAGAGAACAAAACTGGAGGTAAGTTGTCTATCCTTTTCTTATGCTGATAAAAAGCTCATATTGACAGATTATGACAAGTTACATATGTAAGTTACATACATATAATGCAATATCTGAAGATGGCACTAAAATTTTATAAAACACAACTAATGAGTCAAAATTAAACTCTAAAAAATATTCAGGTGACTCAATGGAAAGGATAAAATGTAAAACAGAGGGATCAAACCCTTTTGCAAATAAATACAAAATGGCAGACTTAAGCTCTAATATACCAATGGCTATGTTAAATATAAGTAGATTAAATATACCAATTAAAAGATAAAGAGTGGCAGATAGTTTCTAAATGATCAATCCTTCTCTTGACAGACATTGAGGTTATTTCCTATGTTTGCCATTGTGAATAATGCTGCAATGAGCATAAGAGTACCATCCTGAAATCAATTCTTTTGCATAAATATCCAGAAGTTAGATTGCTAGATAACATAGTAGTTCTATTTTTAAATTTGTGAGGAGCTTCCATATTGTTTTTCATAAAGGGTGCATCATTATACAGTTCCAAAACAACGTACAAGGGTTCAAATTTCTCTACATCCTTGCCAACATTTGTCATCTTTAGTTTTGCTTTGCTTTTGTTTCCAATGATAGTAGTCATTGGAATAGGTGTGGAATGATCTCTTGTTTTGGATTTTCTTTGCATTTCACTGATGATTAGCGATACTGAGAATTTTTTCATGTACTTGTGGCCATGTATATGCTGTCTTTGAAAAATGTCTACTCTGCTTCTTTGCCCATTTTTAATAGGGTTAATAGTGTTTTTAGTTAGTTTGGTTTGTTTGTATTGTTGAGTTGTTCAAGTTCCTTATATATTCTGGATATTAACCTCTTGTCAGGTGTATAGTTTGCCAATTACCTTCTCCTATCTGTAGTGTTCCTTTTTACTCTGTTGATTGTTCATTTTGTTATGAAGAAGCTGTTACGTTTAATGTAGTCATACTGTTTATTGTTTGTCTTTGTTGCCTTTATGTTTGGTGTCATATCCATAAAATCATTGCTAACATAATTTTCATGAGGATTTTATGATTTCTCCTAGAAATATGACAACATTGTGTCTTATATGTAACTCCTTAATACATTTTGAGATAATTCTGTGTATTGTGTAGGATAAGGATCCAGTTTCATTATTTCATCAGTACAAATCCAGTTTTCCCAATACAATTTATTGAAGAGAATGTCTTTCTTTATCATGTATTCCTGACATGTCTGCAGAAGATCAGCTAACTATATATACATGGACTTATGTCTAGAATCTCTACTCTTTTCCTTTGATCTATATGTCTATCTCAATGATAGCTTTGAGTAATATAACTTTGTAATATATTTTGTAGTCATGAAATGTATGTCTATAACTTTGTTCTTTCTTAAAATTGATGCTGCTATTTGTGGTCTTTCATAGTCACATATAAATTTTAGAATTGATTTTGTTTGTGTTCCTGTAAAAATAATGCCATTGGAATCTTCGTAGAAACTGCAAAGAAACTGTGGACTGATTTGAGTGGTATAGATAATTTAGCAACATTAAGTCTTTCAATCCATAAACATGGGATTTATTTCTTTCATCAAAGTTTTGTTTTTTTAAAAAAGTTCCAAATGGCTAGGTGCAGTAGGAGGAGGATATCTTGAGCTCAGGAGTCTGAGACCAGTCTGAGCAAAACTAAGACTCCATCTCTACTATAAACAAACAAAATTAAAGGGACATTGTGTGGTGGACACCTGTAGTCCCAGCTACTTGGGAGGCTGAAGAAGGAAGATTGCTTGAACCCAGGGGTTTAAGGTTGCTATGAACTAGGTTGATGCCACAGCACTCTAAAGTGGGCAACATTTTTTCTGTCTTGAAAAAAATTAGTTGCAAAACAACAAGTGCTGGCATGGATGTGTAGAGAAAGGAATATTTGTATACTGTTGATGGGACTGAAAAATAGTACAACATCTATGGAAAGTAGTATGAAGATACCTCACAGAACAAAAAAAATGACCTACTATTTGACCCAGGAATCCCACTACTAGGTATTTACACAAAGGAAAAAAAAAGACATTTTATAAAAAAAAAAAAATACTTTCACTTGAATGTTTATAGCAACACAATTCATAATTGAGAAGTTGTAGAATGAACTCAAGTGTTTATCAATACATGAGTGGATTAATAAAATGTGGTACATGTATACCATGGAGTACTACTCAGCCATTAGAAAAATGGTGATCTAATGTCTTTTGTAACAATGTGGATGGAACTGGAGACCATTTGTTTAAGTAAAATATTTTAAGAATGGGAAAACACCCCCTGTACTTAATACTAAGTTGGACTAGTTAGTCAATCAACTCTTACATGCACCTATGGAAGTAAAGCTCAATGGAAATCACGTAGGGGAGAGGGGTAGAAGGGACTATGTAAATTCATACCTAACTGGTACAAATGCACATTTTCTGGGTCAAGGTCAAACTTATAACTTTGATGTATAACATACAAAAGTAAATTATGTAACCAAACTGTGTATATCCATGTATTAAGTTTTTTTTCCTTTTTGATGTTATTATAAATGGGATTGGTTTCTAATTTCCTTTTCAAGTAGTTATTTAATAGCATATAAAAATAAAAATAATTTTATGTTGATTTTATATTCTGAAAACTTATGGAATTTGTTTATTCTCTCTGTTTTCTTTATAATAATAAGTTATCTGTAAACAGGGAGAATTTTACTTTTTCTTTTCTGATATGAATGTGTTTTACTTCTTTTTCTTCCCTAATTGCTCACTGGTTATGACTTACAGTGTGCTGTAATGAAAAGAACTGGCAAGAGTGATTATCTTTGTCTTGTTTCTGAACTGAGACAAAAAGCTTTCAGTTTTTCATCATTGAGTTTGATGTTAGTTATAGGTTTCTTGTATAGGGCCCTTATTACGTTGAAGTAATTTCCTTCTGTTCCTGTTTTGTTGAGATCAGCAGTGAGTCTTTAAGTGTCTTGTATAAAGCATCAGCTATGTCTGGTACTGTTCTTTACTTTTGGGGAGGTTTTTGATTACTGATTCAATTTCCATATTAGATATGCATCTGTTCATAGTTTTTCATAAGTGGATCTTTGTAACTTGTGTGTTTTCAGAAATTTGTTCACTTGTAGGATATCCAGTTTGTTGGAATATACTTGTTCATAGTACTATGTAATTTTTTATTTTTTTATTTTTTTGCAGTTTTTGGTCAGGGCCGGGTTTGAACTGGCCACTTCCGGTATATGGGGCCGGTGCCCTACTCCTTTGAGCCACAGGCGCTGCCCTTATGTGATTTTTATAGTATTTGTGGCATAAATTGTAGCATTACTTGTTGAAGATCTGATTTTAATTATTTGAATATTCTCTCCCTTTTACTTAGTCAAGCTGAAAGCTTATCAATTTTGTTCATTTTTTTTTAATAGAGACAGGGGCTCACTTTGCCACCTTTGGTAGAGTGCTGTGGCGTCATACCTCACAGCAACCTCAAACTCTTGGGCTCAAGAGATTCTCTTGCCTCAGCCTCCCTAGTAGCTAGGACTACAGGTGCCAGCTACAATGCCTGGCTATTTTTGTTGTTGTTGTTGTTTTTCGTTTAGCAGACCCAGGCTGCGTTTGGACACACCATCCCCTGAGCATGTGGCTGGCACCCAGCCAATTTTCTTCATCTTTTAAAAAAACTCAACTTTTTCTTTTATCGATTATTTTCTGTTTTTCTATTTTCTATTCCGTTCATTTATGCTCTAATTATTATTCTTTTCCTTCTTCTAACTTAAGCTTAGCTTGTTTTTCATTTTTGTAGTGACTTGAGATATAAAATTAGGTCATTTATTTCAGATGTTTCTTCCCTTTTAATGTAGGCATGTATTGTTATCAAATTCCCTCTTAATACCTTTACTGAAACAAGTAATTAAACAAATTTTGTTTTGTTGTGTTGTCATATTCATTTGATTTAAGGCATTTTAATGTCCTGGTTTTATTTCTTTGACCTAATTGTTATCCAAGGGTGTTTTGTTTAATTTCCATGTATTTGTTACATTTGCAATTATTTGTTAATTTTCTGTTTTCCCTTCTGCTATTGAATTGCAAATTCATTTCAGTGTAGTTAGAAAAGATACTTGGTATGATTTCAAAATTCTTAAGCCTGTTAGAGACCTCTTTCATAGCATAATGTATGCATTATCTTGGAGAAAGGTATGTGTACACTTGAGAAGAATGTGTATTCTGTTGCTGTTGATGGAATATTCTGTATGTGTCTCTTAGATTCATTTGGTCTATAGTATTATTTAATTTATCCTTTTCTTTATTGATCTTCTGCCCAGATGTTATGTTTTAATGTTATTGAACTATTAAAAGTGGGATATTATAGTTTCCTAACATGATTGTATGGCTTCCTCTTTCTTCCTACATTTATGTCAATGTTTGCTTTAAGTAATTAGGTGTTCTTCTGTTTGGTGCATATATAATTGTTATATCTTCTAGGTCAATTAACCCTATTATCATACAATGTCCTTTGTAATTTTTGATAATTTTCTAATTTAGTCTGATACACAAGGGCCGTCCAGAAAATATCCAGCCATGTATGCCTCTATTTTTCATGTTACATGGATAAATATTTTCTGGACAGCCCTTGTCTAGTAGCCACCCCTGCTCACTTTTGGTTTCCACTTGTATGGAATATCTTTTTCTGTCCCTCTACTTTATGCCTATATGTGTCCTTAAATCTTCTATGAGCTTCTTATAGACAGTATATACTTGGATCATTTTTCTATATACATTAATCTATTTTGTCTTTTAATTAAGGAATGTAATCTATTTACATTTAATGTAATTACTAATAGGGAAGCATTTACTATAGACATCTTGTCAGTTTTTCATGTTAATCTTACAATTCTTTTGTCTGTCATTTTCTCTTTTTCTGTATTCCTATGGTGTTTCCTTGATCCTGCTGATACACATTGATTCTTTTCTCTTTCAGTGTAGTAACTTCTATAGATATGTTTTATGGTTACCTTTGAGCTTACACAAAATGTCTTATTAAATTCTGTTTAAGCTAATTATAACTTAAACTCAATTGCATACAAAAACTCAACACATTAACTTTTTCTTTCTACACTTTATCTTATTATTATTTACAATTTAAATCTATTTATATTCTATTATCTTTTAACATATTTTAAGTTAAATCACTTTTGTCTTTTAATGTTTATACTAGAATGAAAAGTGATTTTCTCAGTGCTATTACAAAAATAGTGTTTTATATTTGTCTATATATTCACTTCAGCAGTGAATTTTATATTTTCTTATGTTATCATACTGTTTTAATGTCTTTTCATTTTAACATAAAGACAGAGTTTTACAAGTCTTATAAAGAAAGACTGGTGGTGATTCACTTCCTCTGCTTTTGTTTGGGAAAATGTTCAGATCACTTTCATTTTTGAAAGAGAAATCTGTCAGGTATAATATTCTTGGATGGTAGGGCTTTTTTTTTTTTTAATTTTACAACACATTTAAGCTATCATCCCATTCTTTTATGGTCTTCCAGTTTTCTGCTGAAAATGTTATTGGTAGTCATCTAATGGTTCTCTTGTATGTAATAAGTCACTTTTTTCTTGTTATCTTCAAAATTCTTTTTATCTTCAATAATTAACAGTTTGATTTTGATGATGTGTCTTAGTGTGTATTGCTTTAGTTTCATTGTTTTTGTGTCCTTTGGGCTCCTTTGTATCTGAATGTCCATTTCTTTGGCTAGATTAGGGAAGTTTTCAACCATATGTCTTTAAACATGCTTTTAGCCCCTTTCTATCTTTCTTCTTCAGCTGGAAACACCACAGTGTACATAGGCGTCAACTTAATGGCATTTCATAATTTTCTTAAGTTTATTTTTTTCTTTTCTTTCTCTGAAAGAATTATTTCCAGTGAACTGTTTTGAGTTCATTGAACCTTTCTTTTGCTTAATCTATTCTGCTTTTAAAACCTGCTATTGGGCTCGGCGCCTGTGGCTCAAGCGGCTAAGGCGCCAGCCACATACACCTAAGGTGGCGGGTTCGAATCCCCAGCCCGGGCCCTCCAAACAACAATGATGGCTGCAACCAAAAAATGGCCAGGCGTTGTGGCGGGCGCCTATAGTCCCAGCTACTTGGGAGGCTGAGGCAGGAGACTCGCTTGAGCCCAGGAGTTGGAGGTTGCTGTGAGCGTGATGCCATGGCACTC